>JXSR01S026502.1:107608-121709 GCA_000969725.1 Ophiothrix spiculata | reverse complement strand
TTTGTGAGAATAGTATCAATGCATGTTGCTGTAGAAGCAGTTATTCTAGTTGGTTTGTAGATCGAGGGCAACATGGAATATAAGTACACTAAATCCACATATTCATGAATTGGTCGGTGAATATCAACTTTCAGAAGATCAATGTTAAAATTGTCCATTATATAAATATGTTTTATTTTCAGAATTAACCTTAGTATAAATTGGTTCAATATCCTTAATAAAATTATCAATTGCTGTATGGGATATGCAGACTATCCCAACAATTATTGCATATTTCCTTTCGTTCTCAATTTCAATAAAACACGATTCAAAACTTGTAATAGCCTTACAAAAATTAGTCCTTAATTTGTACTTAAGTTTTTCTGATACATACATGCATACTCCTCCTTGTCCCGAGAGGTTCTATTGGTGTATTCAATATTATAGCCCTGTATATTGAATAAGTCATTAGGCTTTTCTTTTAGATGTGTTTCTGAAATTCCTATTACGTCAAATTCACAGTCAACATATTTAATAATTTCATGGAGGGAATTAAACAAATTTGATATGCTTCTGATATTTATATTTAAAAAGTTTGTGTTTGTATCTTTTGTGCTACCACTCATACGAAACTGATCCGGAATTACATAAGTATATCTATGAATATCTTTGACATCTGTAACATTATTATAAGCTTTACCGTTTGTTTCATGATCAAATCTTAATGGGTTAAATATCATATCATCATATTGTGCAAAATCTATGTTTGAAAGTTGGAAGGGCTGAGATTCATTCAAGTCATCCACGTCTTTTTCAATATCGGAACATGATGAATTAAAAGTTTGGCAATTTTTATAAGTCCAGTTTTTTGGATCTATTCATTTTAATTCTACAGCTTTTAAATTAGTACATTTTGTATGAACGTATCTTTTACATTTAATATTTCTATGAAATTTTTTGACGACCTTTGAGCAACCTCAACAAACAAAATCATTTAACATAGCATATAAACAAATAAATGTACATTAAACGATACTCAAAATAAAAGTCGATAAAACAAATTTACTGTTTTATTTGATGAGTAAGCAATAAACAAAAACAATCAAACAAAGTACATGAAACACAAAATAAAGTTTTGTTTATTTCTTCAGTGAATCATTTATTGCTTGCATGAAGTGCGAACAAAAATAATATATACCATTTGCGTGATTGTATTGCACTATTGTTCAACGATGATCAATTTCCCACGCCATCAGAACTAAAACTATTACGCCATTTGCCTTTCAAAATTAGTATTGGAAATAAAGATGTCAAATATATATATTTTAGGTTTATTTTGACGATCTTCCTCTTGAATTACTTTTCAATCACTATTCCATATTTTAATAGACGAAAAGATAGTAACATAAACATGATAAGTAAGAACTAAAGTGTATCCCGGGGTCAAAAAATCAATCTTGCGTGTATATTTCGTAAGTTTGAAGGATAGATGTCAATGGAATACACTGTAAGATACAATTTGTTTCAGTCAATCAGTGATCTTAATCAAAATCGTGTTTTATCATATAGTTGGGTGCATATTTGTCTCGTCAGACTTCATGACTTTTCTAATAAACAAGAGGTGTTCACGAAAGGAAGAAAAATATGGATCATCTTGAAAAAAATGTTCCTATCTTGAATTGTTTTTTATCATGTTTTCATTTTTTCAGCATAGATAAAAGAAGGTGCGCTAATATTGAATTTGTAAATACAATGTAGATTGAGTGATCAGATCAACGACAATATTCATTAGAATTTCATTTAAGGGAAATTTACGAAATTGAGAAATCGGACCAGAATAATTTGCGTTCAAATATTTGATGAATCATAGCTTCCCTTATTGATTGCCAATTGAAATGAAGCAAACTTTTTATTTCAGTATGCTTAACCCTAGTCTTACGAAGATGGTGGGTCCGTGTACATGACCGAAAAATCTTTTTTTACCCTGCTGAAGGCTTCGACAGGGTTCTGTTTTTCTTAAGTTTCTTTCTTTCTTTCTTTTTTTTTCTTTTTTTCTTTCTTTCTTTATTTCTTCCTTTCTTTTTACTTTCTGGCAACACTTTGATGTCTTATATCTCTTAAATACAATGACCGATTTTGACCAAACTTAGGTGAAGGGACAAGGGCCACCTCTCATTTATGTCACCTGACCTCTGACCCCTCAAAGGTCACGTAGGGGTCACGGGGTCAAAAACTTAATTTTCACGATAAAAAGTTTCAACTCGATAACGTTAATAGTATGGTCCTGAAATGTGGGGACATGAAACGTCTTGACATTGTCCACAAAAGTTATCAGATGAAAAAAAATATTTGGGGTCATATGGGGTCACATGGGGTCAAATAAAAAAGGTCAAATTTTCAACTTCGTCCGATTTCAAAGTTTGAGGTGTCAAATTGTTCGTCTTGTACCAACGATCAAAAGTGTCCATTGTGACCCCATAATCCGACCCTTCCTTAGGGGTCAAAGGTCAAAAGAAAGGTCAATGGAAAGGTCGAATTTTCAACTTTGTCCAATTTCGACGTTTGAGGTGTCAAATTGTTTGTCTTGGACTAACGATCAAAAGTGTCAATGGTGACCCCATCGCCCGACCCTTTCTTGCGGGTCAAAGGTCAAAAGAAAGGTCAAATTTTAAATTTTGTTCGATTTCATAGATTAAGGTGTCAAATTATTCGTCTTGGATTAGCGACTAAAAGTGTCAATGGTGACCCGACCTTTCCCTAGGGGTCAAAGGTCAAAAAAAAGGTCAAATTTTCAACTTTGTCCGATTTCAAAGGTTGAGGTGTTAAATTGTTCGTCTTGGATCAGGGATCAAAAGTGTCCATGGTGACCCCATTGATCAACCTGTCCTTGGGGTCCAAGGTCAAAAGAGAGTTCAAATCTTCAACTTTGTCCGATTTCAACGATTAAGAAGTCGAATAAAGCATGTACTTAGATTCTTGGCTGTTTCAACTTCAAAGTCACTTGACATTTTTAAAAAGGCAATCGGCAGGGTCCGTGTCACTTTCAGTGACACCGTTACTTTCTATTTGTCTTTCTTTTTCAAGTCAAACTCAAGAAAAACACTCACATTAACCACAATCTTTGTGTTCAATGTAAGCATGAAAATCAGAGAAACACAATCACGGAAAAGGATGTTTTTCTAAATATTTGTTTTTCGTGTTACTTTATCAACAAGAAAAATGAAAAATCCGCACAATATTTATTTTTCGATTTTCTTATGCGAGTAAGAAAAACGAACAAACAAAATCACGAAAACGACACAAATCTAAATACTTATATTCCTTGCTACATTTTAAAGCAAGGATAAAAGAAAAATGCAAACAATGATCGTTTTTAGTTTTTCTGAACACTTAGAAGTGCATAAGGGGGGTCCATATGGACCCTGAATTGTTTTTTCCGCGCGAAGCGCAAAATCGCAACATAAGCCGATAAAGCTGTTTTATGTAATTGTCAAGGTAGGGGTTGCGCATGTTTTGGTGCAAAATAAATTCAAATTTTTCGCATCGTTTTTGAGATAACTAGCATAAAATTGTAAAATGATGGCGATGTTCAAATTTTGTTTTGTCCCTAAAACAGAAACGAAACAAATGTTTCAAATTTTTATTTCAGCAATGTATTTGTCAGTATAATCTGCTATTATGAGCCAATTTTCATTGAAAAATTCATTTAGGAAAGCGGATTTCCAATTTTTGGCGGGAAACTTTTCGGACAAAATGAAAATTTGACACGAATTGGAAAACCGGCCGCCATTTTAAAAAGAAATGACGGATTTAAATGTTTCTTGTTTCATATGATATTAATTGAGTTGGTGTATCACTGTGTACAGTTTTATAGATAAATAATATGGAGAACATTGTTTTTAAAGCTATCAAAATCCAGGGTCCATATGGAACCCCCCCCCCCTTTGAACTAACGGGATTCTAAAACACCTTATGCACTTAAGTGTCAATAAATGTGTAAACATGAAAAACGAACATACATATTTACGAACAAGGATCACTATTTTCTTTCTCGGTACATTTTAAACAAGAAAAATGCTCACAATTATCTGTTTTCCTTTTTCTTATGCGAGAATTAAAAACAAACAAACAGTTCATGTAAAATGAGAATAATTTAACAATTTGTTTCCCGTAAGACATTTTGAACAAGAAAAACAGTGGGGCAATATCAATAAGAGTGGACTCAATTTGTCAGAGAGGGAAGTGATCTTGGCAATATTGTTTGTTTGACCTGTCACAGCGTGCCATATTATCATATCTAGACTCACCACGAGGGGCAATGGGCGGATGAATGCAAAACGATAAACAAATAATAATACGGTAATAGTTGCAACTACGTTCTTTTTGCAGCTTTTCAAAGTGCTACTGAAATAAATGATCACAGTAAACTTGTTTATATTTTCTTGTTAAGAATTGTATCAAGGATTGTAAATATTTGTAATAATCTCATTTCCCTAAAATAAGTTTTGCCTCTATTCGTGATTGCAAAAGGAAAACGAAAAAAAAAAACCCCGATAATTATAAGCATTTTTCTTATCTTGTTTGAATATGTAGCAAAGAATTTGTATGTTCGTTTTTCATGCTTGCATAAGAAAAACGAAAAAGGATCACTGTGAGAATTTTTTCCTTATCCTTGATCTAAATGTTGCAAGGAAAACTAGTATTAGGAATTTTACCTCTTTTTTCTTGATTTTGTTCGTTCGCTTTTCTTACTTTCATAAGAAAAACGAAAAACGAACACAGTGAGTTTTTTTTCCTTTTTCTCGTTAAAAAAATAGCAAGGAAAACAAATGTAAGAAAAACCCAATTTCCATGATTTCGTTTCTTTGATTTTCATACTTGCATTGAACACAAAGAAACCGGGTATTTTGAGTGTTTTTTCTTGATTTTGATATGAAAGGAAAATATTAAAAACGATTTTTAGGTCACAATACATGGACCGCAGAACATGGTTTGTCCTGGGATAAAAAAAAACCCATGGAATATCAAATCAAGTAACCTTTCCAAAATGAGTAGTTGCTTAAATCTGAATTGACAAATAATGAGTTGAAATATATACTTTATTAAACTTTGTGTTATATTTTCATCCCCAAAACAATTAGATCCGGGTCCGATTATGACAATACCAACAACCAGAGTATCATCAGAATCACTGCTACCTTCAGATGGTAATATAATTATTTGTTTTTGATTTGAGTATGTAATGTTAACTTTCAAAGTTAATAACCGCATGTTTACGTTTCAAATGGGTAAAATAGTATGATAAAATGACTATTTGTGCTTAAAGATATAATACTGGATGCAAGATAAAAACACAATTGAGATCAACAGTCCATTTGCAAACATGACGCTCAGATTCCCCCTATATGAATCATATCTAAAATACCCGATACCGGCCTAGAATAGAATATCTGTTCTATTTAAATTTATAAGTGAAGTGAAGTGAAGTGATGAAATCACTATTCAGTATCGAAGTGATTACGTAACTCATCAAGTTACTGGATCGCTCACTCACCTGACAGCAGTTAGTACAATACTTTTTTGTTGTAATTTCATTTGTTTCAACTTTTGCAGTAATCTGGTTATGGATCACGCTTCCTTGTTTGGAATTATTCATCTACGTAAATGACAGAATCCATGTGGACCTATGTTTTTTACTGGGACTATCTACTCCTAAACCAATCATGGAGTGGTTAAGAGTTGTTCGGCCTGTGGTTATTACTCCAAACTATGTATTGTGCCCATATTCCGTGTGCCCCTGTCTCGTTTTCCCTTGCTTGTAACTGTGGGGCGCAACACAGACAATCAACATCGTTCTGCTTACTGATCATATCAGTGGCCTCTGTACGGCAGATCGGTCCTGCGTATATCCATGGTCAATAGAATTATCTGCCGTACACATGCCACTGACATGATCACCATGCACCAAACAGAACGAAGTTTCTTGTTTGTGTTGCGCCGCACATGTACAAACAATGGTAAACGAGACAAGGGCACACAGAATATAGGTACAGCCAATGGATACGAGACCTAGGTTGTAGGAATAAATTCATTCCACGTGATTTGGCTTTGACATATGTGGTAACACCCGATGCATATTTGGGCATGACTCCGCTTATTGCCAGCGTTAGATTTCTTCCGATGCCATGCGTAATTTGTATTGCATTATTCTTGTGTTAAGAGAGCCATGAAACCCCGGGAGTGCTTTGGATGGTAATTGGTACTCATGCTCATCATAAAAAAGGCGTTAAAGGGTGTGATTTTGACCCACCAATGGCGTTTTGCTTTTGGAAAAATGTATAGTTTTCAGCACAATTTATGCCATTTAGGATTGTGAATTCAAGCTAAGCTACCACTGCCACTAAGGGTCGTTTTTCACTTTATGTCCCTCAATTGAGTATCGTGCAGTACAGGTTTTGCATAAAATGTATATACAAAAACAAAAGAAAATTAGCATGACACAATATAAATAATAGAAACAAAATCCACCTTTAGTTGTATACATTTAATACCTAATTCGTAAGAAAAAGATAATACAATCATACACCCTTACGCATTTTGGGGCCCTATTTACATCAGCTTGCGCCATTTAGGGGTGTAATTCGCTTAATTACGCCATAAAGGGTCCAATTTTGAGGCGCTCTGACGAGCATGAGTACCATTTTGGTATTCGAGCGGTCCCCGCGGGCATGAAAATAGAATTTGTGTGGCATTTATTTACCAATACTTCAGAGCAAGTAGTGTTTCTTTTTGCAGATACTACACAAGACGAAATGAGATATTATTTTATTTTCTCCTTACATTCAGATCCAGAGCAGACGTCGAAATTTCAACTGACCACGGTATCAGCAAAATCAAATCTGCCACTTTCGGAAGGTAATATCATTAGTCAATGGAATTGAGCAGATATGATGCTTTATCTTTATTAATGCACAGAATGGGCTCATAGCTGCTGTGGTAGAAGGAATGACTACACTTTTGTTTGAAGCAATAGAAATAGGGACATTTGATTTGTTCATGTCAAATTAGATATTCATAGATCTATAAACATTTTAACACTTAATTGGTCAAGGTTCTCCACATGCCCGTTAGTGGTCAAGAGAGTGGTGGGGGATGGTCCATATGGACCCAACCTTTAAACTCTGGTCACAGGTAAAGTACTTCAATTGAATTAAAACAAAGAAAAAAAAATGAAAATCGGGCAAACCGTTTTGATTGGCAGCCAAAACAAATTTTGAATTATCGCATCAAGATTTTCCCTCCAAAAATGTGAAAAGTCACTTCCCAATGGGATTTTTCAATACAATTTGGCTCACATTTGCAGTATAATACAAATACATACAATTTGAAAACAAAGTTGTTCGGTAACGATTTTATGGGCAAAACAAAATTAAAGAGCGCCCTCGAAAATGCTTATTTATGCTAATTAGCATAAGAAGGTGTGGGTCGATTTGAAGTTTTTTGCCATGAAGAGTATGGTAGACAATTACTTAATAGAGACGCCATGAAAAATTACTTCGCGTTTTTACGCTGACGCGCAAAAAACAAATGTTGGGTCCATATAACCCCCTCCCTTGACCACTTAATTATTAAGATATCGAAGGGATAAGCTGTTAGTTATTACTTAAATTAGACATGCAGATACCTATTTGACGTCAAGAACAATTTATTGTTTCATCTTTAGTCAAAATCTTCAAAAGTTAAAGCAACATAATCGATAATTAAGGACAATCGATAATTTGAAACACGTGTATAGCGCCCTTATTTTATAAATTGGTTTATTTTTTGTAATTGTTTTTAATTCGAGATATTTCTATAATGTGTCTTACTTTTTGTGAAGTAAAACATGGAATTTTTGGTAAAAGATTTAATACATCTCCCTTTCAAACAACAATGACTAACATATAACTGTTCTTTTATTAATTATCGCGTTTCCTTTAACAGCTCCTTTAAATCTTGCGTGCAGCCCTCCGGTAATAAATATAGTGGCACCTGTAGGTGAAACCAATGTCCCCGTGTATTATCAGGCAGTGGCTACAGGTGGAACACCTATGTACACCATCACATATGCACAGGATCCGGGCAGTCACTTTGTTGTTGGGAGTACAACAGTGGTTACAACAACGGTATTTGATGGAGTTGGAAGATCGGCGACTTGTAGTTTCAAAATTAACGTTATACCAGAAATTGGTCAGTAAACATTATATATTTTAAGTACGGAAACGATACGCGAGCTTGGTATCAGATACCAAACTAAAATATACCACTAAATAAGGAAAAACTTGGTGCTTTAAGATGAGCACCTAACGGTGGGTTTTTTTTATGGTACATCTTATGCTATTATAGTAATAACAAAATATTATATACCACCTAAGGTGGAGTTGAGTAGGCCAAAAACGTACACTGCAAAACGGTGTTTAGAAACGTGGTGCAAGGTAGTGTTTAGATGACCATGTGTTTAGAAACGTGGTGCAAGGTAGTGTTTAGATGACCATGTGTTTAGAAATTAAACACATCATGTTTAGAGATTTGACATGTGTGTTTAGAGATCTGACATCTCATGTTTAGAGATTTGACAGTGTTTAGAAACGTGGTGCAAAATGGTGTTTAGAAAAGTGTTTAAACTCTAAACGCTGTTTTTACAGCGTAGGGAGTGAGTTATTGCAACCTCATTTAATTTTTTCCTAATTATTTTCTACATGCTATAAACTTTAAACCTATCGTACAGGGTGAACTACTTAAAATTATGACGTCAGAGTAACGTTACCCCTTGGCCGATTATAAAAAAAGGGGAAACAAACAAGTTCGTTGTTGTTTTATTTCAAAATTATATTAACACATATTTAATAATTCAAATACACTAAAAACTTGGCATATTTTGATTAATAATTAGCTTAAAACCAACCAACAAACAGCTAGTTATTTCAGTTGAAGCGGTGTATTATGGGATTGTTTTGGATTTCAGATTGCCTAATTAGGAAAATTATTATCCATTTGGGCAATGTTGCCGTTTTGGGCACTTGGACTGGACTTAAGACCAAGTGGATCTTTACAAGTCTTAGTAATAGTAATACTGTATTGAAGAGATAAAGGCGCTGGAAGGTTTTTGTGAAACATACTATATATTGACACCCGATTTTTCGGAATGGGCGATATTCAAATTGATTGTTCTTATTTGACTGATATTTGAAATAAAAACATTTTAAGTCGTGCTCTTAACGTTGACATTATTATTAAAATCTCCTTTTCAAGCCAAATATTAGGCAAGTATATTTTATCAACATTTTTCCTTTTCCGTCCCGTCCATCTCCGAGGAAAAAGATATCTGCAAATATAATTCACATCAAAGACTACATTATTTTATTTCATCCGGAGGCGTTGTCTATTTTTAAAGACAGTTCTTGTTTCATATCAAATTATAAATCCGACATTTCTTCATCTCCATAGTTTGGAGGTATGGGATAAAACGTCCACCTAACCTAATTTCAACTACGTTATTTCCTAATGGTGTAGCATCAGGCGGAGTACTAAATTAGTTTAATTACCGTTTCAAATTTAGACTCAAATCCGGAACAAGATCCTGAAAATGATTCTACGGATACTGTAATCATAACTGGTATCGTTGGTGGCGTGGTCGTGGTAGTTGTCCTATCAGTTGTCGTCATATCAGTTTTGTGCTTCTGCTTTAAAAGGTGGGTTGTATACTTTATGGTAAAATTTAACAAATATAAATAATGTATAATACATTATACGATCCTTTTGCCCTCAGGTGTCCAGGAAAGCGCAGGCAAACAGTGGCTATTGTCCTCCATCCTCAGCACATGGCCAATTCATTTCCACCTCCTTACCTTTACTACCTCACTTTAGGCACTTCAATCACCTGTTAGGTAATCGATGAACGAAATCACTACACAGAACGTCTATTTGTTTGTTCAACAGGTGATTTTTTTCAAGCTCTGCCTGCATGGATCTTTTCGTTCTTTGAATAAGTTATCAAAGCATATTTTCTCCCAAATGTCCTTTAACAGTTTTGAAAAACATTGCTCAGTTTCGGAAATATCGCGTGAGATTTTAGCGATGGTCATTTCATTTATCCTCAGTAACAACATATCAAAAATCTAAACAAATCGGACTTCCAGAAGTTAGTATTTTTCAAGATGACCGCCAAAATCATAAAATGGCTATAACCGAGGTACTGGATGTCTAAACTGTGTGATTTTGGTGTTTATACCTTGGTTTTAGTGGTCTACGAAGTCAATGAGACTAGTAAGATTATTTACAAATCAAACAGTATCCACCAAATCCAATATGGCCGCCAAAATGGCCGCCAATATGCGAAAACTTCTATAAATCATTTATTATTTCTGTTGTCAAAAACATCGACTAGGCTTGGGTTAAAAACAAGGCATCAAATCCAAAATGTCACCAATAATAAGGTCCAAAATGGCCGCCATAGTGCATTTTTGTGTCTCAAAATGGGTTAAAATGGCACCAAAATGATATTATAATATCAAATATTCAAGTAAATCTTGAATATAATTTTTTCTGTTAATTACCTAAAAGGTAATAAAAACCCAATTTTTGCTTAAATTGTTTTCTCCATAGGTGTCAACTCCAAAATGGCACCAAAATTGGGCCCCAAATGGCCGCCAAAATAATGTTTAATCAATAAAAATTGCAGAGAGTTGTATAAATCTAGTACAATTTAATGTTCACTTTTGGTTCTAAATATTAATTATTTTGGTCTTAAATGTTTCTTTTGCACTTACATAAATTGCTGCGTAATCCTCACGATCCTAGAATTATTATTTCCAAGATATAAGATCCGAGTTATACATGTAGTTCGAATTTGCTTAGTCTCTTGAGCACACAGATCTTGGATATAATTATAAACTTGAAGTAAAACAAGTCCCGGAATCAAGGTGGTAAAAGTATTTATCCAAATCGTTTCTCATGAAATCCAACGGCGATTTGAACAAAATAGTCCAGCAGTGACAGCAATACTCATTTTGACTTTTATAACACATTTCTTTTCAGAAGCTGGAAAGTAAATTATCCTCTAAGATAAACATAAGACACACAGGCCGTCGTTAATTCTCCAATATATCGATAAATACAAATTAATTCTTCAAAAATCACCACGAAATTTCCCTAATTATGTAATGTACAGATTTTTAGCACAACGGTGTGGGAATTTCCCACAGTTTGTTGCAATGTAAGTTAAATACAAATACCTTATATGGCAATTGGAATTCCCAAATTATCGGTACGTAAAGACGATTTGATTAATGATCTAATTATGGAAATTCCCATCATCTATCATCTGATTGGTTCATGCAAACAATTGCCTATTTTTACAGAATTGAAAAACACCATAAAACATCATACTGTCAGGGAAAAAAATCCTTTCTGTGGCAATCAAAGATTTCAATAATTAAGTTTCTTTAATTAAATGATTAATTAATCAACAAAACAAATGTATTTATTCTATTAAGTTATTTATTTGGCTTAAGCACTGGAATAAAGTGTTATTCAGTGGAATAATTCAGGTTCTCATGGTCTACACCATTCCTATGAGCTTGGTTTTATTTCGACCAATGTAGTAAAAGTGAGTTTTGGGAAAACACTTTATTTATAATACAAGATATAATCTTAATGGACTCGTCTGTCTTCTGTCATTACAGGAAAAACGACAATACAACTCCGAATTATTCAACAAGTTTACCACTTTCCAATAAGAGACCTGTTCCAACAGATGGTAAGTCAGGAGGACATGAGTCGAACATTGACGTGACAGAAGATTATTACGATGGTTATGAGAGAGCTTTAGACAACAGTGGTTATCAAGATCCTTATGATGATACGTCAATTGCACACGAGTCTAACTCACAATATGATAATGATGGTTATGAGAGAGCTCTACACAACAGCGGTTATCAAGATCTTGATGTCTCGGCAATCAATCAGTCACCATATCAAGGCATATATATCGAAGTAATATAGATCGGGAACTTCTGTGGCTTAGCAGTTGATACACTGGTTTGGCACGCAACGGACCACGGTTCGATTCCCACTGGGACCCTGGTTTTAACCCTCGTCTAACCAAGCCATTTTTTGTAACACGTCTAACCAAGGAGGGGGTTGTTACACCACCCCTGAATTTGTTGAACGGAACCCCCTATGAACTTTGTTTTGCTATCAATATATAGGTATGGTCCTCCCCTATCCAACGATACCAAGATCACATAATTCCGCCAAGGCATTACGTAATTATGACGTCATAAAGGTCGAAAATCAGAAAAAACAGAATTTTGGCAAAAATGGCCTCCAAAATCAAATTGGAGGGAAATAGAAATTATAAAATATCCTGCAAGTTTCAGCCTCATAGCATGCTTTTTTTTTCAAAATGGTGATTTAAAATGGTCAAAAATGCGCCGGGTTGCCGCCCCCTCACCAACACCCCAACTTTGACGGCCTACCCTAACCCCACCTTAGGTGCACAGGGCTTAGCAGTGAGACATTTTATCCAAGACGAACTGCTGAACTGTATGGTAATGAGTTTACAAGAGCCAATCACAAGCCCTACTTGAAAGTTAACCAAGCAGAAAACATTGTTAACAAGAAAATGTGTCCCCTGGCCAAGCAGATTTAGGATAGGCCTACCAGAATCAATATCTCTCAGTATCCACTCCACTGAATTCGCATAATGTGTGTCTCGCGTGTATTGAGTATGATAATTAGTCCAACACGTGCGATCGAGACCCAAACAAATGTATTAAACAAAGAAGTTATATATATAAAACTTCCTTGGTATTAACAGAATAGGCGTACGTAAACATACAAATCAGACTGATCTTTCAATTGGAAAACGAAAATAACGACAGGGGTCCAGTCCTGGCTTATGATCACAATCTTCAGTCGGACTTTTTTCAACATAGACTTAACGTCTGGCAAAAATGGTCACACCGTTTGTTTGGATCCAAAACGATTAACATAAATTATTACTTCACTACTTCCCCGGCGTATAAGACAGCATGTACACATGCAAGACTGACCATCGGAAGGCCTTTGTTGAGGAGCATGAATACCTGACAAGAGTAGGCCTAAATGATGAAGGGTGGGATTGAGTTGATTTTGTATGTGTAAACAAGTTAAAGTTGAAAAAAAATCAGAAACCCAATTATTTCGGTGTCTTTACTCTAAAATAAATCTATTGAACGTTTAAAATGAAAATAAGAAGTGAAGAAAAAAAAAAGATTGCCCGCGGATTCGAACCCGGCCCAGAAAATGAAATGATGACGGTCTGATGCTAATAAGTCATTATGCCCGGCGCGTTAGTCCGCTTCGCCACTCTTCTCGATATGTGCACATGTCAATTTAACGTTACTTAAAGTACTATACACATTTGGCCAAAACGATATTTCGTGTCGCTCTGTCTAATTCTGGGAGTTACGCATGCGCGATGCATGAGGGATTTGGATCGGTGTATGTGCATAGTAATTACCTATCGCGCTGTGCAATGTGTTATGCGATATTGGCGAAAGACATTTTTAATGAGGACTTCATTCGAAGTTGCTATTGTTTTGATCAGTAATGCAATTCCTAATTTCATCATTGTGAAGAATCTAACTAAATTGATTTTGATGTATTTGGTATCAAATTAATCCTTGATTTGTATAGTACCTCGGCTTGGTCATAAGATTGTACTAATGATTAAATAATTCAAAAAAACTTACCTAGAACGACTATGCAGTTACGATATTCATCTGCAAAAACCTTTTTTAGCATTGAAAAGGTTAACTTCTTGAATCGATATTGTGACGTCAAAATGAAAACATTTCTATAGCTGTGGCTGCTTTCAAGAGATTTTGGCCACACGTGGTGATTCCTTATAGTACAAAGGAGTACATTTATCGGTGAGCACTGTAATAACTGTTTCGATATCAGTTGTTTCTAAGGTTTGTGGGTGGTACCCCCTAATTTGTTCATCAAAATGACCCCAAAGGGTGTAAAAGAGATTACTCAAAAGCCTGGGGTCGGTTGTTTTTTTCGTTTTCATGCTGCGGGAAAAAAAACTATAGGT
>JXSR01S026502.1:89196-100184 GCA_000969725.1 Ophiothrix spiculata | reverse complement strand
TCACAAGTTGTTTATTGGGTCCATATTAGTCTAAAACAGTTGAGTTATGCTCTCCTAAACTTAGCGCAAACAAAACTTTACCAGCTCCTAGACTATAATGACGATCTTCTGTAGTGTATGCCACTTCATGGTTTCTTGGTAAAAACGTTGCCAGATGATTTTCTAAGAAGATTGTCAAACACATAACTAAGTGTATATTGTCCCACGTCTCTGTTCATAGTCGTACCTCGCTTCCTCATTAGAACAATTGTTTGGTTGCCATTTCCTATATTGATGTTGTGCGATTGTCTTGAATTTGAAAAAGATATAAAATCACAATCGCCAAGAAGCTACATTGCACATTACGGAATATGTTCATGCATTCGAAGGACAAACGTGATCCCTAGCACCACTGATGTAGTTTATTATATACCGAACAAAATGTGCCCCTCTCCTAGAAATGGATGACTGGTTATATAGTTGACAAGGGACTTGAAGAGCAGAGATTTGAGCCGAAAAAAATTATAGTTGGTGTTCGCACTAGAACAAATAGAGCTGCTCTCACTCAGAAATTCATAAATCATGTTTTTGACAAAACAACAACAACAACAAAACCATATTATTGACTGGGGGTGAGTGGGAGGAGGCAAATGTGGTTGTAAGGGAGAGTGATCGGTATACGAGCTGGATCAAGGAGGCAATTAAAATTCGGAAGCTAAATACAACTTAATATAAAATAAGAAAACATGTTTTTAAATTCAGCGAGAGTGTCAAATTGTCTTCTATTATTGCAATTATGTTATTGTAAGGGTGAGTCCTGATATTATTATTGTACTATTCTTTTGTATATAAGTGTGAGCCCTGATAAGATAATTAACAGATGTAGAACATGTGTAACATAGTATTTTGCTATTATATATCTTGTAGATAAAATATGCAATGCGGTGGAAAACAAACAACAAACAATTGTTATCTTTTTAGACTTGTCAAAAGCCTTTGACACAATAAATCATAGTATTTTACTTCATAAATTGATATACTATGGGTTTAGAGGTAAATATTTAGAATGGTTAACAAGTTACTTAAGTAATAGACGACAGTTTGTTTGCTACAATAAAGAAAAATCGGATCTAGGGAATTTAAACCGTGGTGTACCCCAAGGTTCAATTCTAGGACCCATTTTATTTATTCTGTATATCAACGATATTGTCAATACTTCTTCTATGTTTAAATTCATATTATTTGCTGATGATACTACTATTCTGTATTCATACGATAACCTAAGAAGTAAGATTACAGAAATAAACAATGAATCAAAGAAAGTAACAAATTTGTTTAAGGCTAACAAACTATCGGTTTATGCTAAGAAAACACATTTCATGGCATAATAATAGTAACAACGTTAATGATATATCAATAGAACTAAATGATGCTCAGTTTGACACAATAAATTTTACAAAATTACTAGGTGTCATCATAGATGAGAACCTCACACGGAAAAATCATATTGACGGAGTCTCTTAGACAATTTCGAGTAATATTGGTGCCATCAATAAATTGAAATATTTTGTACCAGAACGAATATTGTATTCCTTATACTGTACCTTACTTTTGCCATATATCAATTATAGCATACTGGTTGGGGGAAACACTTATCAGAGTTATTTGGAAAAGATATTCAAACTTCAAAAATGGGCAGTCAGAGTAATTACAAGAAGCCATTATTAAAACTTAAGGCCCTATTATTTGGAAATCTCTTGATTCAAAGATAACAAATTCAAATTCCGTGAAACAGTTCAAAAATCAATTAAAGTGTCACCTGTTATCAAAATATTATTGTACAACTTGGAGCATGGTTTGTTTATTTATTTTTTTTTTTTTTTTTTGGATTATCTTTTAAGTGTTTTTCTTTTTGATATTGTGTTTTTGAATATATTGTTTTGCTGTAACTTTGTAATGAGTTGTGGTCGCCTCTGGCCCTTGGCCTTTTAATCAAATCCCAATATTATTGTGTTTTTTTATATACTTTATGTGTGTTTTTATGGATATGGAAATAATAAATTTGATTGAATGATTGATTGATTGATTGATTGATTGATTGATTGATTGATTGATTGATAATTGCTTGATTGAAAGTACAAATGGTCTATATTTTTGGTGGCACACAAAAAATGGGCTAAACCAGAACTTTTCAATTTGTGTTGCTTAAACTTTAAAACTACTAATATTAGGATAGGAAGTGCATATATAGGAGTGGTGCTCTAGCAAAATGAGCGGAAAATCGCGATTGATTTTGAATTAATCGCTGGTAAAGTACAAATGTGATAAAAATATCATGCTTTTTTGACATAAACCGCATTAATACATAATTGTTAATCTATACATCGCATTTTGAAGGTCAATTAGGCCGGGAAGTGCGATTTTTATGGATATATTAATTGATCGCGTTTTGCTATGACACACTATAATAGTAGTCAGTAACTTTAAAGTCGATATGCGACAATTTTTTTCTGCCAGATTTTGAGTGGACTGTCTTGAATTTCGATCTCTAAGTGAAGATTGTAGAAAGAAAGTATGACATATTATATATCATTCGAAAGCTGAGATGTTATATGTTATAAACTCAATTTTGAAACTTCATTACATGTTCCTTGCCTTAAACTTTTGTACCACTGATTTTGTCATTTCAATGGTAATAAATCATCCAATATTTAGCCCACCCACAACTATGTGGTCTACTTTGAGGGTTGTGAAGGACACGATGAGACCCTCAAGGCATATTCATGTCCTTCAAGGCATGAAAAATGGTAACTTAGTGGGTTTTAGACTAAATATTGGATGATTTATTACCGGTGAAATGTCAAAATCAACCGTACAAAAGTTTAAGGCAAGTAACGTGTAATGATTGCGACTTTCCGCTCATTTTGCCAGAGCACCACTCATATATTAAAGGGTAAAGAGTAAGAAATCATCCTTATATAGTTTCGAGATCATTATGCAGG
Source organism: Ophiothrix spiculata (assembly GCA_000969725.1). NCBI lineage: Eukaryota > Metazoa > Echinodermata > Ophiuroidea > Amphilepidida > Ophiotrichidae > Ophiothrix > Ophiothrix spiculata. Next base: position 97,203 of record JXSR01S026502.1, on the reverse strand, counting down.
GTGTGCAGAAAAATATACAGGTTGAAACATAATGAAGATTGTGAAAATGATACTTCTTTCATATTCCACTTTTGTTACCAAGAACACACTTCATATCAAATAAAGCTACATACATCACATATACTTTACCAGTAGTTCCAAGTTAATACTCGTTTTCCCATTACCATGCAATTATAATGTATTCTTAGTCACTGAGTGCGTTTTTACTTCCTAATATGGAATTTTGGCCATCCATTATGAGACGATAGATGACAGTGTGTTCAGCGTGAAACGCAATGGAGCCGCGCATTCAAAATCACGGCGCGATGCAGGTATACGCACACCTCCGGCGCGAACAGCTTTACTGGGTTTGGTATATTTTATGTTTGAATAGGGGTGTACGTTTTTCCAATGTTAATGTTTAAAGTTTTTGGCAAGTTTTAGGTTTATAAATGACTCAAATTTGTGACTAAGAATGAGAATAAAAGACGGCGATTTCTTGTTTTGCCTGTCATCTATCGTCTCATAATGGATGGGCGTACATTATTTTTTCGTAATGGGCACCCCCTGCGGGGGCACCCATTACTCAAAATAATGTACGCCCATCCATTATGAGACGATAGATGACAGGCAAAACAAGAAATCTTATCTTCTATTCTCTAAATGTGGTACTAGTATCATAGAGCACTAGTCATTTGAAAAGTCATGAAATAAGTGAGAATAGTGACAGATTTTGTAAACACTTCTATCTATCTTAACCATAGAGGATTCATGACCCAAAATGACCCCAGACCATCTTTAATTCCATATTTTTATGTTACATATGCAACCATGGTATCATTGTATCCAAATCATATAAAAATCTATGCGCAAAAGATTATGAGAATTATGAGCTCCTCATCCACCAGTTCTCTACCGCTTTGATTAGTTAACCCATTAATTAACCCCAATTAAAAATCAAGTTTGCATACTTTTTTTAATATACAATTTTCGTTTTATTGAGATTTATTTATTCCTCTCACATATGATATGAAATATCCCAATGTATGCTCTTATGAAATATGGTTTTAATGGTTGCACCCCCCTAAGGTTTTAGCCTCGTAGCATATAAACGCAAAAGCAACCGATCCCAGGCTTTTGGGTAATCTCCTTTGCAGTCCTGTTGATGAAAAAATGTATGACGTCATAATTACATAACGCCTTGGCTGATATTGGTGATCTTGGTATCGTTGGATAGGGGAGGACCATACCTATACAGTGATAGCAAAACCAAATTCATAGGCGTTTTCTTTAAAAAAAAAACGCGCGGTTAGACGTGTTACACAAACAAGGCTTGGTAAGACGAAGGATAAGGGGTGCATAAGTTAAATTTGTAAAAATATGCATGTTTTGACAAACGTCCATTTATTTCATACTTGGGCAATTTCACGACAAACTGAACATTTTGGTTAAAATTTCAAATTCATCCAAATAGTATAAATTTGGTGTTAAATTAAGGCTGAAACCCTATATTTTAAGGATTTAAAACTAGAACTTGAAAATAGCCATGTCTTGTATGCTTTTAAGCATCCAAGACATGGCTATTTTTGTTAATATGCAAATGAGATAATTTTACCCCAAAATTGACTAAATTATACAAATCAAAAAACAATCTTATATATATATAGAAATTAAATAAAAAATGTCATGTTTTTTCACACCAATTCAACAATAATTAGACTGTGTGAAGGTTATCCGAAATTGGATTCTGTCATTGCGCTTCTTGCTATGCTTCAGTTGCTTTTGGAACTTTGCATTTCCTGTTGTACTTCAGCTACCATGAAATTGCTTAAAGTTTGTATAACTCTAAAGGTTGAAGTGTGAAATTATTAACAATTTATATTCAAAGCATGTCTGGGTAGGCCTAAAATATCATATTATTACCCCTTTTAATTAAAGCTTATTAATGTGTGTGTCCTTCCGTTACCATAACTTGGTAACGGAAGGACAAAATGTGGTAAAGGAAGGACAAATTGGCTCAGAGTTTTTCAGCTTACAGCTACTTAATCATTTGTTTGTCCACAATTAAGTGTAATTTAGTGGAAAAATTGATAGAACGGGACAAAAATGCCCATTAAAGGCCTTCACTTGACTAGCCACTACGGGTCTACAATAGGCCAAAAACTCCTTGCAGAGTAAAGTAATGATATTTGATTTATCAGATTTAGATGAATATGCGTGATCAAAAAAGCCTTATCGCGTCTTTCCATTCCTATCAGGTATCTGAATACATACATATACATACATACATACACAGGGCATTTAATAAAGCGCCATTTCCTTTAGACCACGGCGCTATATTACATAAACATCACGAAAATACAAAGAACAATACATATGATATATACAGAACAATATATGAACTATATTGGAAATAAATGTGTTTTCAGACCCTTTTAAAAGCAGAAGATGGGGTTGCAGTGCGGATGGGTATTATTAAATTGTTCCAAAGCTGTGGACAAGCCAGCGAAAAACTTTTGTTTGTAACAGATTGGATAATTAATAAAAGACGCAATTGACAATTTTGAAATAAACTTCCTCCTCTAAACTAAAAATAAGGCAGGAGGTTATTTTCCCTGTCTTATACGCTTATGTAAAACGTATACATGTTTGAAAAGCTGGAAAGTGTGGTTGATATTTTTTTTCCTTTTTCATTGCTTCATACTTTTTCTAATTCTTCTATTTTTATGCTTATTCTCATCAAAACCTTTTCAGCATCTAGATGAGCTCTCTGGTCCTAGAGAGATGATATACTTTTGAAGGTATAGTGACAATGCACTCTGGTCCTAGAGTAGATGACGTATTTTGACATACGGTCACGGTTGCCGGGGAAGGTTCCCCTACTCTTATTTCGAACGGCTGTAGCCTAGCCCGTGACGTTCTTTTACATCCGACAGTGTGTCAGGAACACTTCAGATAGGACCGACGGCTTTACGTGCCCTCCGAATCACGAAGCAAGTAGAGCAAAGTTGGGAGACAAGGAGATATACCGAGAGCCGAGACCGGGACTCGACCCCACGACAGACAAATGCAATTGATTATGAGTCCAACGCTCTAACCACTCGGCCACGCTCCCCGCATAATCCACCATTTGACCTTGAAGTGCAGTAATGGTCATTCCTTCGGCTGGTTTTTATTTTTTATTATCTCCCAGAAAGCATTACATTTATTAAGTACATAACAATATCAATTTTGAAAATTGCTAGTTTTTGCTAATTTTATGGGAGTATGTCCAAATGTGTTCATTATTGTACAGTTTTGCCTTCAAAAGCGCGTTATTTAGGCAGAAATGAAAAATATCATGGACACACAACCGAGTTGGTTTTTGTTGAGAATTCTTAGTTTTACTTTAAAAATATCATGGAAACATATTTACTACATTCGTTTGCCCGTTTGGCACTACAAACATCAGTGCGCCAATACGTCGTTATTCAAAAAACAAAAAACAAAACAGCATAATTGTGTAGAAAGGGTTAAGAAATCGTGTCTATTACGATTCTTTCCCCTTAGGACCCTTGACAGCCAATTAAATGTCTTAATGACTTTGCTGACATTATCTTTAATAGTTAGATATTCCCTTTAAATGTAGTTTTCTACAAGTCATTTTCAGAGATAGTTTTATATACTTGTAAAATTATCTAACCACAGTACCCGCAATAAGTATGTGACGGTTCTTAAGGCTTCAGTCCCTAAATGGGTGCCGTTTGACTGAACGTCATCTTTACTTTAAGTTTTTACCTTTTTACATATATCAGAATATCACAATTTTTGCCGTACGTATGGGATAGAGTCTCTAGTTTATACATGCAACTTTACTGATTTGACGTCCATTATCAAGGTCAAAATTACGTCAATAGACTTCTTCGAAAAATTGACGCCTATTTCGCCGAAATCTCATGATTTTATGATGTTCGAATGATTCGACTGTTTTCAAATTTTGACAAATTGTAGGCTTAATACCTTTCATTGAATTACAAATAATATTTTATGAATATGTTGTGTTGATTTTGAATGATAATGTAACAAGCCTGCGTTGTTTTGGCCGAAAAACCTGACGTGAATTACGACTCTTAGTTCGCCTTGTTTGAGCTGTGAATTATCTGTTTTTAGTATCTACATTATCTAGCCTACATTTTGTCTGATATACGCATTCGCATAATTTACTTACAAATGGAGCATCCCAATGAGGCAAAATTGCAATTTTTATATAAACAAAAGAAAAATACGGCATTCTAATGTTTATGTTTTAGATTTTAGTTCACGATCTCAACGCTGCCTTGATAGCCTACCGGTAGATCTCTCGCCTCGTAATGCATGACTAACCCCTGCCATAATCCATGGTTCGAGTCCCCGAAAATCCAGTGGAAACTATTTATCTTTTCATGATTAAAAATAGTTAGGATTCACAGTTTCCTAAGCAGATGGAGGTCATCAACCCTTAAAGTGCTTTAGACCAGTGGTTGTATTAGGCAAGTTCATATTTATTATTGCATTAAAACATGAAACCCCAAATTTACTTTGATCTGTAACCAAAACAACAGTGCATCTGAGCATTTGCTAAATATTACTTTGTGTGGATAGTTTTGCAAGAGAAACAAATTGAGACCATTTAGAAGAAAATCTGACGATTTTAAAATATTTGCCCCCATAGGGCATATCACGTGACTCCTGATATGAAATTTCACGTTTTTGGATATAACTCATTATTAATTATACTACGGAGATGAGTAAAAGTATACTTTTTCTAATTCTTTGTGATGAGTGGAACACAATAGAATGGTGTTTAATATGATTTAACCAAAAGACCACTTTCGTATGTCCCATAACGCATCTTGAAAGTACCACAAATACGGGACCTTGTGACGTATCTTGCTCAGTCTAACATATTTGAAGTTATGCGCATTGCGCACATCTCGACTGCGCAAGATACGTCACAAGTTTTCACGTATTTGTGGTACTTTCAAGATGTATTAAGGGACATACGAAAGTCGTCTATTTTGAAATATTACCCCCTGTTTTGGCAGCCATTTTGTTTTATGCAAATTAATCGATGTTCAACCGAGTAGATTTTTCTAGATTTTTGATATGTTATTGTATATATTTGTTTACTATTATCCTGTAAGTATCATTACTTTTGCAATTTGTTCGACCTACGGCTTTCATTTTCATTCTAATATAAAGGTCATAAACATCGGTCGAGACGTTAAGTAATTATATATATGGCGTCACGAGGTTATTCTGGACCGAAAATTACAACTGTGGCAAACTAACAACCAGTTTAAAATGTTGATATTCAAGTTCTAAATGTCCAATTTTCATTGTCGTTTTTTTTTTTTTTTTTAATGATGAAATGATGATTTTAACATGTTCAGTAAGTTTCAGGTTGATACATGTAGATATTTTTCAAAATGGCTGTTTACAATTTGTCTAATTTGAAACATTCCAATATTTCGAAAATATGTATATGCATTTTGTATACACTCATTATGTTATATCCGAATTTACCACTAAAAATATCATGTTGTTATGGTTCTTAAGACTGATCCAAAAAAAATAATGTGCACTTACCTGGACGTTTCTAGCCAAGATAATCATTACAGGGATTGATACAGGCCTATATGAATATATAGGTAAAAAGTATCGAAACAAGTCAATTAAATGCTTTAGTTTTGCACTCGTGAAATCTTCTCATAAATATACTTCGAAAAATGTTACATGAAATAAACATGTCTTTGCATAGATGTGAAGTTAAAATATCGAGCGAGAGAAGTCCAAAGAGAGCCAAAACGTGTTTAAGCAGAATATCAAAAAACATCTGCATGCAAATGCAAGCCCTATAAATAAACTTTCTGAACACAAAAGACAAACATTTCGTTTCATAATTGTGAAATTTAACAAACTAATTTGACATTTATTCAGCAATATGGACATTTGAACTGCTTTCGGGTAATTATTGCAGTTATGTTGACATTAGAAATTCCCTATGTTGGTATTTGTAAAGATGTACCACTACATTTATTTTCCAATTGGACATTTGATTTGCCTATTGAGATCATTGGTGGAAAAGTGGGTATTTGACCTGTACAACCTATACGACCATGTACAAGAATCAATGAAATGAACCAACCAGAAAGGTCATAAAGGATTGTATCCTTTATTCAAACTTAGTGAAACACATTAGGGTCAGGCATAAGTTCAGCTATTTTCCAACGTCCATTTGTGTCTATTTGAAACTATACATTTGCTTAGTGTCACATTTGCACTACATAGACTTACATTTGCATTATATTACTACGTTTGAGTCGTCCTGACGAACATTTACAATGATTTTCAGTACATTCCTCATGTTGCTGTTCGTATTCAACATTGGTGTCGCTTCATGTAAGTTTTCTTGACGAATAAATGATTTTGGTTTTATGGTTTTACGTTTTTTCGTAGCCATACAACTTTAGCTGATTCAATCTAGTTATTATTAGTCCAGAGGAAAGGGTATGATCGTGAGTCATGAATATGTCATAATAATGACATGTAGCATGATAGTCGTACACGTAGCTACTACTACTACTATAACGTCACCCTAATAAAATAATGGCCTACGTAACAAAATGGCGAACTTAAGATTTTTGAGTAAATCAGTTCCTTAGATTAAGAGGCACCTACTGTGAGCATTGTTTAAAAAAAATGCGACTTTGAAAATCTGCTAATAAACCAAAATGAAAATGGTTTATCTGACGCTTGTGTAGATCGGCCATTTTAACATAAATTGGCATATCTGACCATAGCTCCATAATCTGACATCGTTTGTGTTAGATAGGCCATTTTCATGGCTCCATTCAACCCATAAATATGACAACTTCAGTTCAATGAATGATCACAATGAAAAAAAGTCAGTCCAATAGCTATTGATTAATCATGCATTGTTACGGTTTGATAATTATGTCAGTAACAGAGATAATCCAATTTCAATTATTGATTACAATACCATACAAAGAATCAGAGGAGGGTGGCCATGGTAGTGTTACTGATTATTTTCCCAATCGGTATCTATAAAAAAAAAATGGGGTTCAACGGATTTTGAATAACATAATTATGTTGATTAGCCTAATATAAGAGCACTTTTGCAATTTTTGAGGAAAGGTAAAAATACGATTGTTGTAATATTTCCTCAATACGTTACTTAAAAGAAATACAAGTTAAACGTATCCTAAATTTGCGTTATAGAAATCCCTCGTCCCTAAATCTAGTGACTGCTATGAATCGTGTCTGATGCCGCCTGCTAAGAATAGTTCCCCGCAATTCACTCTCATCGGGGGGGGGGGGGGGGGGGGGGGGGCAATCAAGTATAATGCTGCAGGCATAGCATGACCAAGAAAAGGGTGAATTAGGGTTGTTTTTGAGGACAGAAGGGTGAATCAGGTTTAGGGTATCAAAAGCAGCTATTTAAAGTGATACGGTACTTTTTCAAATCCTAGAGTAAAATCCCTATTCAGGGTATACATACGGGGAATTGGTATATTTTGGCTTAAGAAAAAATAACTCTTAGGTGTTGTTTTGAAAAATCATGTGGCCTAAAGCATTATACTTGAGTGAACCCCCCGCCCCCGGGCCTCTTATAGAAGCAGTGACTGGAAAACGATAGGTTGATTAGCATCGCAGACGACAAAACACTAATCTCCATCCCAAACTCAATCGGCGGGGAAAACCACACCAAACCTCCGATATTCGTTGCATGAGTATGTCCTTTTAAATGGTATCTGGCAGCGGGGAGCAGGGTGGGGGTGGCTTTGAGTCAAGTATTATGTTGTAGGGATAGCGTGACCCCGGGGTCACTTTTATTGATGGAATATACGGTTAGCCTATGTGCCACGCTCAAGACTCCCTTTTCAAACCTCAAGGACTCCTATTCTGTTCCCCAAAATGTCCATTTCAGGAATATGTCACAAAGACCCCTAATGTCAAAGAAAATTAGATAGCAGTTCCAGAGAGCTC
>JXSR01S026502.1:35353-55982 GCA_000969725.1 Ophiothrix spiculata | reverse complement strand
TTCAGATACAGTGTACATTATTGTGTGAACTTTGCAAGAATTTGAAACAAATTTGTAAATATAAATTTAGAATTTTTGACTTGACATTTCAAAATCACGCTACATTAGTCAAACATCAGACAAGAGATAAAGTTTTACATGACCCTCCCTGCTTAACATGTATTGAATTATGGAAGAACTAAAGTGAATCCTACAGACCGACTCCGCTTTATCGATTAGAACCTCAACATATTTATTTTGCTGAAATATAAGTGTTATTTGCCATGCGACTGGCACGGCGAGAATACAAATGAATACGCCAGAATAAGAACAACCCAACTCCAATTGCTTCCTTCTGTTAAGTTATTTATAATATAAATGCGTAATAATATTTGAAATGCTTTCAAATCACTATAAAGCATTTGCATGTCTTTATCCCAAACATAGTGTTACATTTGACCTTGTAGTTGACTTTGTTAGATAATTTTCTTAGCATAATGTTGCACTGAGAGGGGAGCTCATGGAATTGAGGTGTTCTTGTAATGGCTGTTTAAGTATAGCAACTATATGTACTATAACAATTACTAAATATACAATATCTAAAAGTCAACTATAAGGTCAAACGTGATACTATAATTAGGATATTGACATGGAAATGCTATTTTAGTGATGTGAAAGCATTTTAAGAAATGTGTATGCATTTCTATTTTATAAATTTGACTAACAGAAGGGAGCTATAATTGGAGTTGTGCATTATTCTGGCGTATTCAAATATAAGTTACGTTATCAAACCATTTACATTAATGATGTTCAGTTTGCTACACACATTGGCAAACAAAAACATGGATTACTTTTTTATAATGATTGCATACTTGCTTTTTCCTAAAATTATTCATTTTCTCGCTAAGATAAACAAAAATATGTATAATATGTGAAAAGGGCAAATTTTAGAACTTCCTTTTATTTAGCTCTGCCTTGTATAAGTTGTAGTGGTAGTAATTTGAAATACTAATAAACAGTTCCATTAAATGCACCTGGCCAGTTTACATATAGTTAAGTTTAACATCATGTGTTTTCGTGTTTTTACATTTCTAAAACGCAATTACATATGATAGCTTCTGTAAATTGGTAATGTCGAGTTTCAATAAATTTGGTTTGCAGTTTATATAACACCTGATACTCTGTATTTTATTTTGTCTCGCCCACTTGACACCTGCATTTTTGTTTGTCAATTAAGCTAATATAGGGCCTACAACTTAAAAGTGCAGAGATAAGGTCAAAACATTTTTCTTATGGGCTACCAAACATTTGGTGCATCAGGTCTTTGTCATCTTATAATCTGATATATAGTATACAATGTATTTTCTATTAGTAACGGACGCTTGGTAATGAAAAATCAATACTCCACCAAATTTTCTTTGCTTTGTGATTTTCAACACTAATCATCCGTTATTGATTAGAAGATGCATTGATATTGATGTAATAACACTCGTTGCACCAAATGTTTGATAGCTAAAAATAGTATGTATTGAGCTATACTCTTTTGCTGAAGTATGCACTCTACCGTGATGCGGATTTTACTACAAATACAAAACAAGGTTAATTCCATATCAATCATTCGATTTTTTGCCATTTAAAGTTAGTAAGAAAGTTTGTTTAATCCTCGTCCACCTAACGTATTTCCTACTACGTCGTCACCTAAGGTGGGATGGTTACCACCACCCCTGTGAAAATGAAATTGACAAGCTGAAAGTGTAGTTGTTTTATACCATAGTATAGGGTAGGGTCTCCTTTTCCTATTGATACCAAAATCATGAAAATCAGTCAAGGCGTTACGTAATTATGACGCCATGAAGAACTTAAGGCTGGTGTAGACCTTCAAATTGCATAAACCGTTTTGTGATCTAACTTTCAAACTAATTGCATAAACTATAAAAAAGTATACATTTTTAGAAGCGAATTTTTACCCTGAACATGATGATGATATCAGTTTTTGACCCAAAATGTCAATTTCAGCAAAAAATGCCAAAATATCCCACCACTGCCACCAAAATGACAATTTTTGGCCTATTTTTGGCATTTTTTCAAAAAATAAGATAAAAAACAAAAATTTGAGAAAACTGTTCCTAGACATTTGTTTCTAATTTCCAAAAAGCTTAAAAAATTAAAATTTCATGAATGCAAATTTTAGTTAGGCTTTCCAGAAATTTTGGAGCAAAAAATACGGATTTTGGCATTTTTTGCCACAATTGACATTTTTTGTCAAAAACTGAGATTATCATCATGTTCAGGGTTAAAATCCGCTTCTAAAATGTATACTTTTATATAGTTTATGCAATTAGTTTGAAAGTTAGAGTACACAAACCATTTATGCCATTTGAAGGTCTACCCCAGCCTTAAGGGTGGAAAAAAATTACCGAAATCTGATTTTAGGCGAAAATTAAAAAAAGAATCAAAAATTCGCTATAAAAGTTCCACATATTAGATTTTCATCAGTTTTTTTGCTATGCTAATGAACTGGCAAATAAATGAAACGGTAGTTCTAACATGTTCTGTAAGTTACAACTTTTTAGCATGCATACCAAAATGGCGATCTTTTGTATTGGAGGGTGGTTACCACCACCCTGCCCACGGACTTTGACGGTCTACCCTATCCGCACTTAGGGTGGTACAACCCCCGACTTTTTTTCATCCAAATGACCGCAAAGGATGTAAAAACAATTACTTAAATGTCCAGGGTCACTTTGTTTTTCGTTTTGGAGCAATAGGCATGGTAGGTGACGATTCGTTAGTTGGGTGCCGGGTGGGTTAATAAAGGTCCGATTAAAATGATCTTCTTACGTTACCAAAAAGCGCTCCTTCATGGGGTATGCATGCATGTCATGCAAGTACTTGTAATTTTTTTGATTGATTGATTGATTGATTGATTGATTGATTGATATAGTTATATGCAACTTGATTAAATACTTATTGTAAGTGATGCTAAAAATACCAAATTAATCATTGTTTTTGATACGACGTATTGTAGAAAAGAAAAAAAATCACCCAAAATATTTTTATAGACTGAACAATTGCATTACATTTCATGGTTGATGAACATTAATAGATGGTACCGATTAACTTTGAACTTCCTTATATTACTACATATATATCATAATATAATTATCTAAAATTGAAAATACCAAATGAAAAGAAAAAAACTCTCAAATGAACATCTAAATAAAGATATACAACAGATTTGTGTTTATGCATTAAGTATTTTTTCAGATATTCTATTAAACAAATCATTACAACTCTAATAATAATAATAATGGAGGGTTCTTATAAGGCGCACACTCATCATCAAATGATCTCAATGCGCACGAACGAAGAAAACAAACAAGTTACATCTGTGAATCCGGAAAAGCCTGACGAAAAAGGTGAGTTTTAAGATGTTTTTTGAACTGAGGAAGAGAACGAATATTACGGAGGCTTTTAGGAAGCGAATTCCAAACAGCCGGGGCAGCAAAATGAAAGGAGCGTTCACTGGCTGACTTTAGACTAACACGAGGAGATTTCAAAAGTCTTTCAGTAGAAGATCGTAGTGATCGAGCAGGTTCATAAGTGCAGAGTGTAGCAGACAAGTAGGATGGTAAAGTACCTTCAAAGTGATGGAAGGCTAGAACAGCTAACTTGTACTGAATTCGGTAGTCTAAAGGCAGCCAGTGAAGCTCATGTATGACAGGGGTGATATGATCATACTTCCTCTTTTTCATGATCAAGCGAGCCGCACAATTTTGAATTCTTTGAAGTCTGTTAAGTTGATCAGTGGTGATGCCGGTCAAAGGATGAATTGCAGAAATCAAGACGTGATGTTACTAAAGAATTGATTAGACAAGATGTAGCTCTATCAGACAGATAAGATCGAATACAGCCAATACGTCTTAAAGACAGAAATGACGAACGACAAACATCACTGATGTGACTGGACATGGATAGCGTTTGATCCAGTCGAACCCCAAGGTACTTAACAGACTCCTGTATTTGAACATCAGAATTTAAAATTTCGATTGAACTGGTAGCGACTTGCTTTACACGAGAAGCGGTGCCCACGATCAAAACCTCAGTCTTTTCACTATTCAACATTAACTTATTACTGTCCATCCAATGCGAAATATCAACTATACACTTTTGAATTTTCATTTTAGTTAAATCAAACTGCTCAGGTGGTCCACCTTGAAATACAACGGTATCATCGGCGTACTTATGGAAGGAACAATTATGTAAGTTGATGACATCAGAAAGAGATTGGGAATATAACGTGAACAACACTGGCCCCAATACAGAGCCTTGAGGAACTCCATATAAAAGTGGGCGCTGATTTGATATGTTGCCATTAATAATAACAGATTGATGTCTATGAGAAATATATGAAGAAAACCATTTGAGAACATTACCACTGATACCGAATGTAGTTTCAAGGCGTTTAAGTAGAATAGAATGGTCAAGCGTATCAAACGCAGCACTGAGGTCAAGGAGGGCGACGAGCGAGACTAATTTCTCGTCAGAGCTTGTGAGCAAGTTGTGCATGACACTCAGTACTGCAGTTTCCACGCTGTGACCCTTTCTATAAGCAGACTGATTATTTTCCAGTAAGTTATTGTCAAAGAGATGCTGCTGTAATTGTTGCAGAACCACTCTCTCAAGAAGTTTTGAGATAAACGGAAGGTTGGATACTGATCTGAAATTCTTAAGATTGTTTAAGTCAAGTCCATGTTTCTTCAGGAGAGGGACGACGAAGGTTGATGTGCATGGATAACATGGTGTTCTGATTTACTTTGAACTCCTTGGTACCTTTTTCATATTTTAAGATTATGCAATGATATCAATTTTATGGACAATCATGGGCGTGAATCTTTAAAAATTCCGTCGCTCGCGCAAAAGGACCCGTGTCGATTACACTCGGAATAATTGTCGCGTCTGACGATTTTACAAACGTAGACGCTTTGTCGGCAAATGGATTTTTCGTTACTAACAAAGCACGAACAATCGTTGAGGGCGAGTCGTCTGACATTCCTGTTTAATATACTTCTACAAATTCCCAATAATTTCTGTACAAACTCTCTTAATAGTCTACATTACTAGTTGTCTACATTTTCTAAATATTTAAGTAGTATGTAAAAGAATTGCAGATTTAAAAATAGTATTTAAGTTTAATATTGTGAATTTAGCTATCAAAATATTCTGCTATAACTGGTCGTGGATGTCAAAAGTGGATGATATGAGTAGGGATTTGTAGGCAGATGTATTGGTGAGGGTGTGTGAAGGTGGGTGTGTATGTGGTTGTGTGGGTAGATGCATATGTTTATTTAAGCTTTCTATTTCTTACAGTGTAGCTATTTATATCGAAATCGCAATGACTCGGTAGCGACGAGCGCGCTGTGGCTCCCACGGCCCATTGATCCCAATTCTAGGTCCAATTTATGAAAAACTCCGCAAGGCTCCATACACTCTTTTTTTTTACTCTGTTGAGTAAAAATTTACTCTCTAATGTAAAATCTTGAAATGTTCCTACAGAAAAGAGGCAGCCAAGAAACCTGTGTGATTATTTTGAAACATAACAGTTATGTAAAACCTGTCTGAGTTTGGCTAAGGATAGATAGATGTATTGATATTCATCAAAAACATAATTTGTGTTCTTCATTTGTATCAGATTCATACTTATAAATAATAAATCTATTTAAACCTGTGAGTAAATGGTGAACTTTCTTTACAGTTTTAATATCTATTTAATGGAACACCCATGATAAAATAGATCAGTCCAATTTTTCCTTAAAGCAGTGACTCTGACTCCAGTGACCTCCTGTTGTGTGATTATATAATCTTATACCAAATTCACAAGTCTCTATATAGTTGCTTGGTTGAAATATAGATAGTCAAACAGTTCATATTATATATGTATGTTGTAACAGTAGTTACATATTACATTTGCTTGCTACAAATTCCAAAATAGCTGAAGGGACTAATAGGGAAATGATATGTGATTAGACCTATGGTCTAATTGGAGTTATGAACTTCAACTACTTTGTGCCCTCTGTCAGGCATAGGTAGAGGTTCTATGGTCCAGTGTTAAATACCAAAATAGAAGTTTGAAGGAACTTTATATGGAAACAGAGATGACTTTTTGGTTCTCCGCTACAAATTGGGACATTTGTAAAAATCAAAGTAGGCCTTTATTGGATGCCTGTGCAACTGTTTTAAATATAGCATATTAAAGCATGGTTAGTGGAAACATATCTTTCACAGAAAATTGAAAATTTTGGAGAGAGTACAGGACAACAGAGACTTGGAGCAAGTCTTAAGACTCTATTGTTGAAATCCTACCTGCAATAATAAATTTTAATGTTTTATTTCTTCTTCATTCACACATTAACCTGTTTTAGGACAAAAGTAACACTGTTATGATTTTTGGATACGTGTACTTCGTGGATTTAATCGACTGTACGCCTTTACGTCTGTTTTCATTTTAACTAAATTCATACCAATGGCAGAACCCTTTTTAAATAAACTTCATTTATGCTCAGCTGTAAAATAAAAATAAAAATAAATGTCGCTGCTTATATAGCGCTTTTCCATAATTGATCAAAGCGCTTTACATCTATTCCGGTACCACTAGAATACAGCCAAGCTGCCTATTCAAGCGCTCAATGTCAGAATTCCTAGTAACTCTCCATATAACGCTTTGGTTGACGAGGCAAGTGTGATAAAGTGATTTACCCAGGTTCACAACACGTTGGCACCAACGGGGCTCGAACTCACAACCTCACGTTTATGAGTCCTGCCGATTTCCACTAGACCACACGTGCCCACCTAAACCTGTAAATAGGTTTAGAAAAGCGCAATACGTCAAAACGTTAAGGAAAACGCAAAACGTCAAAACTCGCAAACCGCAAGAGAGCCAGGAGCGGATTCAAGGTGGGGTTCAGGTGGTATATCTAGTGGCGGTTAGACGCAGCATTTAAAATGATTACCACTCGTCTGCATCGATATTGATATTGCCCAGCGTCACCTGTTTATTGATTAGTACAGTTTCATATTTAAGCGACCATGACTTTGCAGTGTAACGACGCTAGGCGAAATATCACTATATAAAAGCATGGAGAAATTCATTTTGGACAGAATTCGGTTTAAGTTTTTGAAGTATAGCATATACAATGTCATTAAATCGGATACTGTTTTAAAGAAGACTTATTACATATTTTAAATGTTCAAAACAAAAATCATTCAAATACCTGAAAAGAATTAGAAATTTGATTTTTTTTTTGTCTAAAAAAGTAAATAATTTCAAATTTAGATCATTCGCATATCAAAATGACCGTATTTTGAAGAGGAATCTAACATTTAATTTCAAATCATATAGATAAAGCACACTCTAGAAAGCCGAATGTTTTGTACCTGTCCACAAGACCCAATATTAGCCATATATCGATAGCAGTTCTACCAGGGGAAGATTATACAGCATCATAAAAAATGCATTTACTTCAAGCTTTCCATGATGAACATGGGTATATTTGTAATCCTTATTGCACATAATGGAACGGTGCATATTACATTTCAAAGGACGTTTGTTCATTTATAAGAAACTCTGCACTATTTACAAAACCTTTTGCTTTATTTTCAGTTTTTCTTTCAGCATTGTGTTCAGAGTACAATTATCTTTATTGTAATGTATTTATTATTTGTCACAAGCGTTTGTATATTTCTATCTATTGTGTCTCCGTCAATCATCAATAAGTGCACAATTTGACTTTCTGCTGTTTTTGACCACGACGTCACATGGTCACATGTTTTTTGTTATATTAATATCCCTGTAAATCGTTACTGTAAATGTATTATTCTATTATAACATATATCTTTTGCAACACCAAGTTTACTTGATAAACCTGATGCGAAATCATACATCAACAGATTTATTTTAATACTTTGTTATCGATTTTAGATGTTTACGTATCTGTTTGCAATATTGGCGACATGCTTTCACAAAGCTCTTATGCCATATCAAATACTTAATATAATTTAGCTTTATATTTCATTATCAATACCTATTACGGGCTGTTATATAGTGTGCATTGTGTTTGATATGCTCGAATATTTTAGGAACGGGGGCAAATGAAACAGAAAAAGTATTGTTCGAGACAAGGGGAAATTAACGATTTTGCACTTTCAGATCTATCTTTATCTGCTTTCCTCGCATGCTAATATGTTTAGCTTCACTAATGTGACTCTAATGTATTAACTAAACCACTCAAATAATTTGTAGTAGGCTTAACAACGTTAAACAAGTAACACAAACATGAGCGACACCAAAACGGCAAAGTTGCACACTTTATCGGAGAACGACCCATAGGTGAATACGATTATCTTTCGACTGTGGGTACAATTGATGACATTTGAATATTTTTGTATAAAATGAAAGAACATGAAAATAAAATCCAGTTGGGTCAAGAGAAAACAAACAACTTTTCTGTCATGACTTTCGTGAAGTTTGATATTTACTGAAAAACAAATCGAAGGTATATTTAATTTGAATAGGCTATAGTATCTATATTTACACATCACGTACAAGAATCAATGAAATGAACCTGAAAAGTCATAATTTGGTCTGAATCATCTTTTATCTAAACTTTGGACCAGATATGTGTACTGTAACAGTTAGTTCATGTCTATTCTATACTGGAGGTGTGTACGTTTTCATTGCATAGTCTTACACTTGTGTTGTGTTATACACGTGTTTGTTAGTGTGACAAACCTTTTACAATGATTTCCTATCAATTCCTTCATATTTTGCCGTTCCTACTCGGATTTGCTTCAAGTAAGTTTTCTTTACGATAATTGTTAACTGTACTACTAAATGATTTGTTTTTTTTCGTAGCAATACAACACCACTGTTTGATCACCAATAAATTGTAGCCATTTATAGCCAAAGCCACCTTATTATTGGCGCTCTTACAAAAAAAATATAATAAATCTTCCGGGTTTTAAGAATGTAGGAGTCCTAGTTTTTAAATTTGCAACATGGATAAGGTAACACAGTCCGAAAACAATTTTATTCATGTAAAATTTGCACACTATATATACAATTTATGAAGTATGCATATTATCAATCTAAACAGAATGAAAGCGCCACCGATGATGAAGTATCAAATAATGGGTTAAAATGATTTATTTGGATTTGAAGTATTTTGATCTGGAGATAATTAAGTTATGGAACACAAATAATAGTACAACAAGAAACTTTACTCTACTTGCTCCGTGGTCGGACAGTCACGTAAAGCCGTGGGTCCCCTGTACGAATAGACTCCTTCATGTGGTTTGCATGTTATCATGCAAGTACTTGTATCTTTGATTGATTGATTGATTGATTGATTGATCTGATTACAGAACAAATATAAACACCTTTAGAAACCCTGCATTTATTGCCAATGAACTCCGAATGTGATCAATTTTCTCATGTACTGGTAAGGGGGCAACAACAAAAATGGGTCAAAAATTTAAATCACCATTTTGAAAAATATATGCATGCTAATGAAGCTGAAAACTTGCAGGGTATTGTAAAATTATCATGTCCCTTCTTTATTAGCAAAAATTCCGATGAGAATTGGTCATTTAGAACTTTTGTAGAGATTTTTTTGAAAAAGTGGCTATTTTGCCAAAATCTCGAATTTCCGATCCAAACGAGCTTTATGACATCATAATTACGTAACACCCTGACCACTTTTCGTGATCTTGGTATCATTTGATAGGGGAGAACCATACCTATCAATTGATAGCAAAACCAAGTTCATGGGGGGGGGGGTTACGTTCTAATAAAATTAATGGTTCCAAAAATAGCCTGGGTAGACAAGGGTAAAGTATCATTTTGTGCTTTGCTTCCAATCATTCTCTTGACGCAGTCAAGCGTGACCAAGACATTTAATCACTTGTTTATAACTTTATTACAGATAATCATTCCGTATGACCACTCAACTTGAGGAGAGAAGTGACTTTGACCAAGTCGGGGTTAAATCAAATTTGACCCTTACCAGTATATGAGAAAATTGATCCCATTCGGAGTTCCAAGAAGATTACCTATCATATCTGACCAAAACCAACATACGTTTTTAGATATTCTCGTCATAAATTGACCTTTACATAAAATAATGATAAAGTATTTCATTCCGAGTTTATGATGTTACGACCCAAAACAAGGATCAAGGTCAGAATTAACCTTTCGGGTTCGAGCTAAAAGCAAAGCAAGAATAAATACACTGTAAGTCAGGATTTTATCAAATAAACAAACAATTTATTTACACAAACAATTTAACAGTGTAATTGTCTTATCTACGGTTTTAGTTTACTCACGAGTGGCTTCTGAGTTGAACAAGCTAGCTAATAATATTCCACGGTAAAGTCCTTTATGACATCTGTACAAATGTCCACAAATCCAGATCCAAAACGGTACAAAATGTCCGATAACTCCTTCCGAATAATGATAAATATCAGTCAATATAAAAGTCGTCTTCTTGCAATCTCAAACTCCTTGTCCACAGTTAATATAAAATCGATTCACGATTCAGCGACTAAACTTCTCCACTATAACAGCTATGCATAAAGTACTCCAAAAAGTTCCCAAAACTCCATCCACTCTTCCTTTATCTTCTCTAAAATATCTCAATGATATAACTTCAATAGCTGACTAAAGTAATAGCTGACTGACCTAATAGCTTCCCATAGCAGACAAAGTAAACTGACCCCTTCTCTCAAAAGCCATCTCTTTTTATACCACTTTAACTTTCTCTTGAAAACCCTCCTTTTATCCACACCATTCTAGTACACATAATAAATTTCATCATAATATTTACAGAACATTCTAGGTCAATCTTCACTCATAAGCAACTTGGGGATTCCCCATGTAACCATGGTAACAGTCAATCATACTGTACTTGTTTACATGCATCACACAATAGAATACTTGGAAAGTCCAACACACTACACACATGATTGACAGCTAAACAAAAGACCTATTATGTCTCAAGTAGCTCAACTTCCTATCAGCCCATTGTGTTATATTAAAATCATCTTGTGCATAACAGATTGGCCACTCACATATTATGTCTGACTTATGGTACTGCTTTACTCATAACTTTATATTAATGAATTACATATTCAGGGGCCTGTAACAATGAGCAACCGTGTACATCAAATGTTGCTGTTTCATGGGTAATCCTTGTCATAGATGCAAGGAGAATGAATTTAATTCATCATTACAATAAGCAGTGGGAGAATAGTTATCATGTTTCAATAAATTCATGTTTAAACATTTTACTTCAAATTTGATTCAAATTTGACAAAATATTTTCTCCCAACTTATTGTATTTATTATTGTCCTCATAAGGAGGACTACATGCAACGACATCAAACAATTCTTGATCTTGTTGGCTCAATAAGTCAAGGCCAAGTTTTAACTTGACTCATTACCCATCGTGTAAACTAACATATTTGACGCTTGAAATTCGCTTAGCCGGACCAGGTAGAAAATCAATTGGTCAAGACAGCAGAAATATGTCAAATTGTTATGTTGAAATAGAGTTTCAACTGTCAAAGAACGATAAAAGTGTAAACGTAAGTTAACGTCAAGAACTATATATCTTTTATTTGAATTGATTATTTTTCGTGACGCAATCCATGTTGATTATACTCAAAATATCAGAACATGGTGAGTCAAAATTATAATTTGGAAGTCATGATTAAGTTGCCTATTAAACAACTGTGTTCCAGATAATCTTAAGCTTGCATAATTGACATTGCAAATATAGCTCAATGCAATAGCAGTTTGCGTTATAAAATAAAAAATAAAAACAAAAACAACGATTTAATTGATTGTCAGTGATGCTAAAAATACCAAATGAATCATAATTTTTGATACGACGTATTATAAAAAAGAAAAAAAATCCCTAAAAATTTTGTAATATGAACAATTGTATTATATTTCATGGTTGATTAACATGAATAAATGGTACCGATTAACGTTGAACTTCCTCATATAAATATATATATATATCATATCATGATTGTTTAAAATTGAAAATACAAAATGAATTAAGAGAAAAAAATCCCTGAAATAAACCCTTCAAAATAAAAAAAAAATATTTCAGACTTGATATGTTATCAAACAAAGTAATACCATATAACGCTGATATGCGTGGATGACATGGTGTAACTATTTACTCAGTTAATTTTTACATATGTATTGGAGGGTTTGAAAATATTTATACATATATTTTTTTGCATTTTTGTACAGGTTGGACAATGCATTATTTAAGTTTACATTTCCTACAAATTAAGAAATTTTGAACTCAGCAGATGTGCAGAGCAAACTAGGGCATCACCTCATGCAGTACTAAAGACTTTTCTTTTCACACGATCGCCGCGTCAGGCAACCAATCAAGATACACGCTTCATAATCATTACCGATGATATATATATTCCAAACAAACCAATCCTAATGTATACTAGGGATGCGAAAAATATAACAAGGAAAACAAAAACAAAGGACAAGGGCCAAAAACAGGTCATTTTTGGCTAAAAATGACAAAAATTATGAACTGTACTCAAAAACGGCCAATAATACTCCTTTTTCAGCTACAAAATATGAAAATAGAGACAAATGTATATGTACCGTTTGAGTGACTTGTTTCACAACCTATAGAGGTAAATATTTCTTACTAAAACATTTAGACTTTAGATAAGATTTTTGCCATTACAAATACAGAGACTTTTCTTGGAACCATTTTGATACCATATGAAAGTGCATATTTTATCTGTAAATTTCCACATCCATATAATGTTTGGATAAAGAGATATGGTCAAAATAATACTTAATTTAATGAAACATTTTGATAACGAGAAAAAGTATCTAATAGGTTTCTATGGGACACTCTTATACACATTTTTGCCTGTTGCATTAATTCGATTTTCATTTTTTAAAGATTTCAACGAACAATAAAAAAAATAAAAAAATGTGACCGGTCATATCGAAGGGTACCTTAACGTCGGCATAGTAAATTACGAGATGCAGGCCATTAAAGCTTAGCATAGCCAACAATCATATCTAAGGTCGAATTTCTAATTTCATCAGAAACAATTCCTTGTTATTCTGTCATATTAATCAGGTTCCAACATCCAAAACACAAGACAAATGTTTTACAAACCGAGATAAAAATCCATTCCCGATTCAAGTTTTACCAGTCCAGAAACTTTAAACTTGATTTTCTCAGAACTATGAATTTCCAGACGCCTTTTACCAATTGTTTCTTTGCAATCGAAAATTCAATAACCAAAGACAAGAAGTCATTATAAAGCTATATAGAATATATTCTTTCAGATTAGACCAAAAAATCAGTTTTCATTTTGGGACTCTAAGGTACCTTTCGATATAATGGGTCACATATGTTGAATGTGCCAGTTTTCGGCAATTTTTGCTTATATGATTTCACAATTTTCGACTTTTAAAGAATAAAAACAATTGTGGACCTTTTTCGTACATCGTCAAAAGGGAGGGGGTGCGACGCAACTTGATTTCAATAAGTATTGGTTTTATCAACAAAATTAAGCATTTTGTTCCAAATCGTATATTGCATACTTTGCATTGTACAGACTTCTTATTAGGATGAACACATGTAAATCTTATTTGGACAAACCTATTAAACTTCAAAAATTGACCATGAGGTTCAAATTTTGCCAAAATTGTATCCTTCATATTACAAATGTATACGTTAGAATTGGGCATTTGTTTTTTACTATACGAGCGATTAACCTTCTTCGTTCGATAACTTCTTTGTAAAACGGTCTGATATACACTGGTGGACTGGGGTTTTTTTTATGGTGGCGGACTGGTTTTTTTTTTTTTTTTTTTTGTGTGGATTACAAGTGTGAGGAACGAGCAACCTCTTCCTTCTACCATATGATTTGATATGGCAATTGGTGCAGATTGTGAACCTATTTCTTAAATCCACCCATGTCCAGACAATGTTAATTTATTCACTATGATGGTGCTCATGAGGTTACCAGAGGACAGCTATTCCATCTTATAAGGTCCACTATACATCACTGGCTTCGCCTGTACACTGGTAGCGAGTGGCAATGCACCAGTGTAATTTATTATGTGTAACATGTTGCACATAATCTGCCAACGAAAGAAATCACGATGAAGAAAACTAAGAATCAGGGTTAAAGCCCCTGATAAACCTGACTCAGCAGAATCCACTGGCGTTACCAATACGCAGCATGACGCTACGACCTTAAACCTTTCGAGGAGGGCCGCATCTGATTATCAGAGGCGGAATAGGTCGCCACTTATGACGTGTAAGTAGAATGTACGTGTCAACGTTAAATGTATGAACACTAAACTCAACAGCTAGGATGGGTGAATTGGTTTCACTGTCATCGCGATATGATATATCTATCGTTGCATTGCAAGAACACAGATTGTACCATGATAACGTGGAAGTATAGTATTAGAACCTACCTGATGGATGGCTGCTAATTACATCATTCTCCACACGAAATACAATCGGAGCTGTTGTTGGAGGAGTTGGCTTCTTTATCAACCCTTATGCTTCAAAATCACTTTGCAATGTTCAGATTGAAGATCTCGTCCAGGATTATTGCTACACCTTTTGACGGGAATCCAGCTACCACAGTCATCTGCTGCTTCAGTCCAACAAATTGTGCAGATACCTCTGAGGTCACAAGATTCTATGAAGATATGTGCCAAACTACCAAAGATATACCACCACACAATGTTCTATTTGTCGTGAGGGGACCTAAATGCTCATATTAGCAAAGAAGACAAGAAGAGAGTGAGCTGAAAGCAATCAACATCATTCTACAGAAGAAAAATGAAAAATGTTGACCTTTCAATACCCAAATGGAGCAAGATCTCAACAGACTACATTGCTATAAATAAGAAACGGAATAACAGTGGATGCGACTGCAATGCCTACAGCTCTTTCATCAGTGTTGGTTCTGACCAAATAGTTGCATGTACTTCAAGACTAAGACTAAGTTTGAGAGCAATAAAGACGAAAACCAAAATATGAATGGAAGAAATTCAGTGCTGACAAAAATCTCCAGTATTCATATGCCGTTGAAGTGTATAACCAGTTTGATGTCCTTTGCTCTCTTCAGGATGAGGTGGAGCTCACAGCTGATAAGAAGTATCCACTCTTTGTTGAAGCACACAAAATTGCTGCTTCCAATTGCCTACCAGAAAGGAGAAAGAGCCCACGTAAGAAGGTATCATGGGAGGATGCACGTGTAAGCAGAGCCAGACAGAACCTTGCTGGTGCTCACAAGCAGTTCACAGAACCAACAGTGAAACGGTGACAAAGAGCTATTTGATCAGGCAAAGCAGAAACTGGACAATGGTTACAGCAGTGTTGAAGGGGAATATCCCCAAGAGAAAATAAGTACCATCACATCAGGCAGAGTGGGATAGCATGGGCAGTGATAAATGATGTAACTGGCGTAATAGCAACCAGATCAGGTAAGCAACTCCTCATCAGAACGCTGTAAGTGATGGAGAGACTACTTTTCCACCCTACTAGGATCCCCACCTTCAGCTACCAATTCTGATTAGGAAACCTAAACCATTAATAAGAATACTTTGCCAATTGAAACATTTAGACCTCAAGATTGATAACAAACTGGGGTTGAATATTGAAACACCTTATTAGCATCATAATAAAGAGGAGGACATGAGTCGTCCTAGACGACTGCATAACAAAACACTGATGTGTTGCTGCTTATCTCTTTGGTATATTTGTCTCAGGTTACAGAAAACAAATTAAGTTGATTTTTTTGGATTAGATAACATATTTTAGGTGATTTTTCCACTTTTTAAAATAATCATTGTTCGTTTTATATACTTGCCAATAATGTTAATATATATTTTTCGACAAAATGACGTAAGTTATCGAATTAAACTGTGTGTTTTATTCGATGAACTTCTAAGCAAAATATATTCTATACGATAGTGGAGTCTGCACCGGGCCTATATTTCTGCTCTGATTTCTGGGTGTCTGGTGATGTATGCCCTCCCCCTGAATTGCTCACCTATTCAGAGGTACAGTCAAAAGGGGTGTACTATTATACATTAACATGTGATGGCTCAGCTTCAAAAGAAACTGGTGAAAAATAAGCAGAAAAATATTGAAAATAGTGATAATATGCAGCAGACTGCCTCTTGTAAAATTCGATCGTCTTGATCAATTTCAACAAGTAAAGTGCAATTAAAAAAGCTAAAAATTCTTAGAAAAATATTTTTCTGAGCCACCAAATACATAGTGTGTGCTATCATTACCTTATGGATAATGATATGTCAGAGTGTGTGGTATTTAACCCTCGTTTAAGCAGGCTATTTTTAGAAAACAAGGCATCAGCTAATCATGACGTGATAAAGTCATTCCTTATTTGAGAATCACAATTTTAAGTAAAAATAACCAACAAAACTAAATGTTGTCATTAACATTTTACAGACCGAACAATAATCTTACGATTCTATGGTTAATGAGCATGAATAGATGGTTCTGGTAAACGTATAACTTCCTGATACCTAATAAACAATTATAGAATTGTCGGCTGTTGATCAGGAATGGTGTGGTGTTCAGATTTACTTTGAACTCCTTTTTCCTTATTTCCTTGATTGTTTTCTTTTTATATAAATGTTAACATTGAGTGATGACAGTTTTAAAGGTAATAAGTACGAGTATTTGAAAGATCCACGGCTTTTTGTAAGGCCCAATGACCCAAGTCGCTTTGAAATACGCGTAAACTTTTCTAACTTTTGACATTTAAATCAAGTGTAAAATTTATGTCAGTGATTTTTTTTGTGGGGCAGGGTGTATGGTGTGGGGGTGGGTGTGTGTGTGTGTGGGGCTGTGTGTGGGGGGTGTGGTTCAACACTAGCAAGTGCCCATAATAGACTTTTTCAAAACATGAGAATTTCCGAAGCTGATTTTACATTTTCCGGCAATTGACGACAGAAAAAGTGACTCTTCAACACATAACCAGAATGTTAAGTTCGCGTTCTCGTTAACTGGTTGCGTACGAATTGGAACTTGGTATTAGCGTTCGCACTTAAGAGTCACTTTTAGTGTGATCGCCCTGATGTGAGTTGAAATTTTAAGTTTAATCGGCCGATTTCAATTGGACATTTCTCTCTTTTTTTAGCTTTTGGTATCATCAGCCAAAAATTCTTCAGTATTAGTCTAGTTCTAGTATGAGGCTAGTTCTATTTGTTTTATTACTTTTATTGCAATGAAATTCAAGAGAATTTTCGGAAAATTTTGTTGACAAAATCGTGCATGCTAATGAGCTAGTACATGATTGGTTGAAAGAATGGCCATGTGATCAATGTTCCGCAGATTTCCGAATGGATTTTTAAAAGGTCTATACCCACTTGGAGTTAACCGTGAGAAAAAAACAAATTTTTTGGGGGTACAAACCGTGCTTGTTTAAGTGCTGTTTTTCTAAACACAAATTCTCACAACCTGAATCGTGCTTTATCATTGTTTATAGGTATTACTGAATGCTGCATCCTCTAAATAATAAGAGGTATTCGTATGTAAGATTCAAAATGATATACAGTTTTCTCCGAAATAGAAACAGAGTGGAATTAAAATTTTAAGTCTATTTCTCCCTTATACTACAACTCCAATATGTTCTTTTTCATATTCAGTTCCTTGAATAATAATATGATATAGAATAATAGTATAAAAGGATGTTACTTGGAAAATATATGCACTTTATGTTGTTTAATGGACGTTAAATATACACGGTAATTTTAATTTCATTGAAAAGGGCACATTATATTAAAACTTGTTTATCACCAATATTCTTAAGTTTCAGGCGAATACAAGACATTTGAGAAAAATCATATTTAGACCGTTGTTTCTTTTCAAATTTTCATTAAAATTGCCAAATCACACATTTTGATGAGAATATCTGCTTCCAAAATACAAGCTTTATTTAATGTACTTGTAAAGTCTGAATATCATTTGAAATACTACATTACTTTTTTGACCATAACCATGTAAAACTTAAACAATGTCAAATTAATGATTCGAACTAAAACAAATTAGTTTAGGTCAAAAGTCCATTTAAATAAAATGTGTGATACTTTTGAATACTAGTGCGAAGCATGTTAAACTTAAGGGGAGGCAGCGGTCCAAAAATGTGAAAATTTGCTATTTTGGTCATTTTTTTTCAAATTACACACAATTTCACCTTTCATTTGCTTTTTATTTGACTTCAATCGGACATTCCATTCAGATTTTATGGCAATTTCAATGAAAGGAAGTCACGCAAAATTTATGTTTCATCTATACAAATGTATGCATTGCATTTCTTTTGTATTTTATTGTTTTTAAGAAGTAACATTTTAAGAAAAAGTGAATAAAATGGCAAAAACTTGTAGATTTCACTTCTTTTTGGTGTAACATTTTCATTTTGTCAATGGCTGAAAGGTTCTAGGTTCCAAAACACTTCTAATGAAGCTAATTAGCATAATTTGATTCATAATTTGCAAAATTTACTATTTTTTCGTCGTTTTCGGCATTTTACGCAAAACGCGTTTTTCAGGACTGCGCGCAGTTTTTCTCAGAAACCGTTCATCCGATTAACATGAAACTTTGTGAGAATCTTTAAATTAGGCAGATCTAACTTATTATAAAGAAAAAAGTTTTAAAAAGTCCCTTATTTTTTTGTTAGACAGGTTTTCGTATTTCTTTTCCGATTTGCGTCACTTTTGAAATTACGCATCCCTGGTACGCGCTGTACGAAAAACTTTTATTTTTTTTCTTTATATATTTTTTTACAATATTTTTAAATATATGTGTACAAAAGAGAAGTTCAAAATCATTCCGATGTACGAAAAACTGTTTTTTTTTTCTTTTTATAATTTTTTTAATAATATTTTAAAATATATGTGTACAAAAGAGGAAGTTCAAAATCATTTCAAAACATTTCGAAAAATTGCGCGCAGTGATATCCTTCAAAAATCCAATATGGCCGCCGTTGCCATGCATGGCAACGGATGACGCGACATACGTAAAAATGCAATAAAATGAATTCTACACTTAATATACATCATCCCACCAAATATGAAGTTTATTGAATGTGTATTTTAGAAAATCACCTTTGGGACCACTGCCTTCCCTTAATCAAGATCAACTTGATGATTCGAACTGATTTTAACCATCACTACAATACAAGAAATAGAGACAATTTCAAATTACAGGTGCAAAAAATTGAAACAATTTCTTCATTTGGTCCAAAAGTATGGAATGAATTACCAAAAATTGTTAAACAGGCTAAAACCCTAAATCAATTCAGGTCACTTCTGGAATCTGAACTGCTCAGTGTATAGCATTTGTAATTTCATGTTGTACAAAACATCCATAAATTATGTTGCTCTTCATGAATTCTTTTACTAGTATACATTTTGTTGCTTTTATTATGATGATATTCAAGTTATTGGTGTTCAAAATTGTTTGAACATGCTTTTATCACTCATAAGATGTGAGGTGGCGTGCTTGGGTGCGTGGGATGTGTTGGGGTGTGTGTGGAGGTGTGTAGGATAATGTGTGAAGTGTATGAGTGGGTATAATTTTGATGTTATAATTTTCTATTCTTTATGTTTGTATTCTGTTGAAGGGGGTACATCGCTTTCAGGCTATTGCCTTTTGTTGTATCTCCTCCATCTTTTTGCTATTGACACTTGTAATTTATATGTTTTTAATGATGGAAAATAAAATACTATGACTATGACTATGACTATGAACTGAAAAAAAAAGTATACAACTTTTAAAGCTGTAGGCTAGGGTATATTTATAGATTTTTTCTACTTCCTATGCATGCCAACATGGTTATAGTGTGTCCTGTATAAGTAGGTAACATTTTGCATTGTACAACAATGAAATACCTCCGTCAAGATTTCCTCGAAGAACAGTAACCGTAAGTATAGTTATGCTTTATAGAAAGCAGGTGTTAAGTCTTCAGAGTTTCCCAGGTTGTTTTTGGATTTAAAGCAGTTGTTGATTTTGATTGGTTGGCAACTTAATTCAAGTCAAATGCATATGTAAATATATATGAATATGGGTGAGTCATTAGTGTCATTTTAGCTAAGTTCTGTTTGTAACATACGGTCATACATTTTGTTTCATTCATTAAATTATATGAACCGAGGAAAGACGTGTTCTTTTATTCATAGTGAACAAAACAAGTCTTTAACAATTTGATATATCATTTTATCTTCTTGCTGTTGATGTATATTCTTGTGTCCAAACTTTAAGGCTGCATTTGTTAGTTATCAAGTTTGGTTGCTACCTGCTATGGTTACTCTGTTTGATACTCTGGAATACTTGTGCACGAGACCCAATTTGACAATGTTTTCTCATCGATGTACTTACGCTTTACTGTTACTAACCTACATCAGTGGCATTTCAGGTAAGTTTTCTTAACGATTGTCAGTTTCATTTTCCTTGTCTTTCATTTTACTTTAATGTTTAACCCTAGTTCTACAGAGCGATTTTCACAAACATATTATACGGAGGGGGCGGGGGTTGCAACC
>JXSR01S026502.1:11366-26361 GCA_000969725.1 Ophiothrix spiculata | reverse complement strand
TCATGAATAGGTCAGATCAGAAATATAAAATATAGTATTCGTTCTTTCTATGAGGAAATCTTATGGCTTGGTTTCCTCTTCTCAGAGGAGCTGTATTCACTGTCAATGTGATGTTCTATTCACATGCAGGTAACACTAATAGCGATGACGGGGTTCAGTATGTATTCTCCATTCCATATTTCTTTAATATTAATCCAGAACTAATGATTTCTACCAACTCAATAGACATCATTGAGGTTACTATTTCAATTCCAAATCAAGATTTTCAAAAATACGTCACAAGAAACAGCGGTGCCTATATTCCTTAGTCCATCTAGATGGACCTCACAAGCGAGCGCCGTAGGCGCAAGGTCCATCAACTTACACACCAAACCCCCTGCTGGGTTTCTCCTGTAAAAAATTTGTGACCAGTCAATTCTAGCTAAACAAATAGAGGTATTATGTAATATATGGTTATATTTGACTCAGACTTGAAAAATAAAAGAAATGCATACGTTTTTGGTAATCACAAACTGCCCCTTCTTGAGTTAAAGGTGTGGTATCATATTTCACTTGCCTTGGATTTCCAAGGCAGGATTTGTTGTAAGTTGATGGACCTCACGCTTCGCGTTCGCTTGCGAGGTCCATCTGGATGGACTAATATTCCTTTGCCTGAAGATATAAGAATAGGAGCTGTAGAGGGAAAGACAAACAAGACAGTAATTGTCAGAGCAAATGGAGATGTATCGGTGTATGCTATTAGTAGAGTGAGGTCTGATGGAGATGTGCTGCAGGCAATACCATCTTCACACCTGGGTTACAATTACCACCTAGCATCTTATCAATCATCGTCCTTTTTGTTTTTCTCCTGTGCAGGTATATCAGCGGTGTATCCCTCCACATCAGTTACAATATCAACGCCATCTGGAAGTGTGACGAATATCGATTTGGCTCAGTATGAAAGTTATAGACATGATGCTGAGAATGGTGTAGATGTGACAGGTACAGTTATCACGAGTGACAAGCAAATATAAGTGACTTCTGGGAGTTTATCATTTATACCCTTAGAAGCATGTTGCTTTGATGAGATCGTAACCCAGCTTCTACCTATAGATGCATGGGGTGCTGTGTATCACATTTTCCCCTTTAAGTCGTTGAATTCAGGATTCGTCTACAGAGTTTTTGCAAGTAGTAATTATACAACATTGCAAATGTCTGATGGTAGCGTCATACATATTGAACCTGGTGATTTCTATGAAGGTGATGTAAACGGGGACACTGTTGTTTCATTTGTATCTGATCATGACGTAATGGTAGCACAGTATATGAAAGGTCGCGATGCCAACAGCCCTGGGCGTGGCGACCCATCAATGCTAATAGTACCACCTGTATCATTGTATACACGCAACTTGGCATTCCCAGTCTTCGAGTACAGTAATCCACACGATTACTACATCAATGTGGTAACTAACTGCAATGATGTTGATGGTCTTCTATTAGATGACACTATATCGGTTACGTCATGGGAGATGCTTACCACAGACGACCAATCCATGTGTTGTGTGAGACACCATATATCCACAGGTTATCATACTATCACACATCCTGATGCTGATGTGACATTCTTTGTCACTGTTTATGCTATTGCTGTGTTTGATTCTAGTTATGCTTACACCGCCACACAGTTTGCATCGGGTACGTAAAAACACGTGTTTCCCTATTTTCTAATAGATTACGGTACTTGTTGAGTAAGCATTGAATAACAACAAACAAACAAATACACGGAACGTGAAATCGAGGGTTGTTTATTTCTTCAATGAATCATTCATTTATCATGGTGCAGTGCTTGGTTGTTTTTTTGCTTGCCTGAGTTAATATGTAATGTCAAAAAACTAACGTTTCTAAAATTGGCAGTTACTTAAATGTAAAAAAATTAAAGAATGAAATATACTTGATCAAACTTATAATACATTGTTTTTATTTTTAACTTCACCAACAATTAGATCCAGATCCGGCTATGGCATCATTAACAACGACGGGGTTAACGGAATCAATGCTACCTGTTTCAAATGGTAATTCTTTTTGTTTTATCAGTATTAATAATTTTTCATCTATCAATGTCAATGACTTAATTGTTGAAACTCCACCTACAATTATGTTATTGTATAGTTTTTTCTTCATTCAAGCATGAACGTGTTTTAAGGTGTCTGGTCCACGCTATTTTCCGAGTAGGTAAGTGCCGCAATGCGCATGCGCATATACTCCAGGTATTATTAATCCGAGGCCTAAAGGTTTTGTATAATCACAAGTCCTGTAATCCACTTGGCAAAAATAATTAAAAACGGACCTGAAGAACTCCAACGACGATTTATAGTCCAGCAGAGAGGGGAGCGTGGATAGTTAAAGCACGGGTCTGAATGTTGGTTCGAGCCCCGGACCGGGCGGTTTTCGTCTCCTTGTTCTTGCTCCGTGGTCGTACAGTCACGTAAATCCGTGGGTCCCCTGTACAAATAGACCCCTTCATGGGGTATACATGTTATATGCAAGTACTTACATGATTGATTGATTGATTGATTGAATCACAAAGAAGCTCTGCATTGCTTAGAAGGTGGATCCAATGCACATAATCCAGCTTGGACATTAACAGGCTGTCTTTAATTCTCCATTCGTTGTACTCCTAATAAGTCTCCAATATAGTTATCGCCAAACTCCATCTAAAGTAAGACAAACTCCAATCATCTGTACAACCCCATCCAACAAAATCAAACGTCTCAAACAGTTCTGAAGCTACTCCAACAAAGTAAATTCCAACATCGCTTGGCTTGCGCCCATACTAATTTACATTTGCATTAAAATTCCCCATGTTGTAATATGCAGTATTTCAGCACACTACTTTAATAGGCATTTTCTCATAGTTCAGACCAATGCATGATACAATACAAACACCTTACACTGTTAGAACGTTGGGCAAATAATTTACCCAACGCTGGTTCAACTATGAATAACCCAACTTCTGGGTAAATAATTACCAGCGTTGCGTACAATTTTGGCTAATTACCTAACTGTTGGGTAAAAGTTTTTGCTAATTACCCAAAGATTGGGTAAAATTTCACCAACAGTTGGTTAATATTATTTACCCAACAATTGGGTTGTTCATAGTTCAACCAACGCTAAATAATTGCCCAACAGTGTAACAGTGTATATGGCAATATGAGATTCCCAAAATACCGGTACTTAAGGATGATCTAATTCTGTCATCTATCATCTGATTGGTTGATGCAAACAATTACTATTTTTGGGAAAATACACTAGATTACTAAATATAATTCACTCAGAACAAAATGTTCCTTTCTGTGGCAATCAAAGATTTCAATAAGTGTCTTTAATTATATTATTAATTAATCAACAACCACCAATAAATCAGGTTTACATAACAATCCCTATAAAATAATTTCGATCAATCCTGGCATGACAATCATCGCATGTTTTGAAAGACGCCACCCCATCCACGTGCTTGATGGGCGTTTTATAAGAAAATGCATTAAGCGCCAATAATGCGGGTCATTATAGGAAGTCATTGCTTAGACAATAATAACTCTACATCATCTTTTTTTGAGTTCATTGTTTAAAATTGGAGGTGTTTTTTTCGCTCCGCGGTACTACCAAAGAAATGTACCGAGGCACTAAACAAACACCTGGTAATGACCGCGCAGATATTTGCGTAAAAGTAGAAATAATCTTATTAGATTGGATCGTGCTATAACGTGGGTTATCAAATGGAAATAAAATTAATACTTGAATTGATACTTTATAGAAAGCAAACGTAGATTCGACGAGCATTGAAAAATTAATTCGCTAAGCGTAAGTGACTCAGTGGATTTTCGGCGTAGTATTAGTATATAGATGGCGATTTCGAAATTTGAGAGCGCAAATATTGAAAAGGTCGTGTTTTTCTTGAGGCTTTGTATTCTAAATACGTTTATTATCGTTGCTTATTGGCTCAGGTGTCGGTCAAACCAAAGAACCAGACCCAGCTGTAACCAGCAGACCTTCATCCAACTTAGATGTTACTGTTTTCATCGTATCCGCATTAGTCTGTACTTCAGTTGTTGTTGTTGTCATATCAATTTTGTGTTTTTGCATGAGAAGGTAAGCGACACTGCAACACTGCAAAGTGAAATAAGTGACCAGATGTAACCACAAGCCTAGAATTCATGATACCCTGCTAACTTTAGTCGGCAACTAGCCCATTATCTACTTTTACATTTGGAAAGGTAGACAATGGATTAATAGCCAACTAGAGTTAGCATTGGTTCATGAATACAGCCCCAAAGGTCCCATACAAAAAGACCTTCAAAACACGTTGATTAAAATTATATATGACAATGCCGATGTAAATGAATACTAATCAGTCAACAACCGATTGAGTCGCTGTGGATGGAGAAGGGTTTCTCTGAAAATTTCGACAAAAACGTGAATGCTGATGATTAGTTTTAAACTTTATTTTCAATTTAGTCAAATGTAATAAAAGTAAATATATGATTAATATTTCTAGAATGTAGGATAAAGAAACTTTATGGGGCCTACGTTAACAACTTTGAGTCGTTTTATGCTGAAAAGTTCAAGTAGTCAGCAAAGTTTCCCTCATTTATTTTTAAATAAAAACTTTAAATATATTAATATTGCTTTTGTATATGTTGGAAATGAAATACCTTTCATGTCACAAAAGTCACATAAGCATGTCAACTGACTTATATTTCTACAGGAAACGATCATCTGCTGACAATAGCTCTCCGACCTATGCAACAAGTTTACCTCTGTCTGCAACGGCACCTGTTCCTTCTGCTGAGATGCCAGGCACACAGGAATCAAGCATTGATCATACAGGGGAAGCTGCTGGTGGTTACGACAGACCGTATGATAACAGAGGTTACACAGATCATGCAACAAGTATACCTCTTTCTACATCTGTTCCGTCTGATGACTTTCGTGGTACTCTTGAATCGGACACTGATCTTACAAGGGATGCTGCTGGTGGCTACGACAGACCGTATGATAACAAAGGTTACAAAGATCTAGACTTGACGGCAGTCAGCAAATCACCTTACCAAGGCATATATGCCGAAGCAAAATAAGTTGCACATGGCATATTTCAATTCCTTTAATTAAATAGCCATTGGAATTTAATATTCTTAGAATTCTAGAATTTTAGCTCAATATTTATAACTTCTATAATTGAAATTCACGGCACTTAATTCTAAATCTTAAAGACTACTTCTAATCTTTTCTTTCAGTGAACATACATTTTTCATAGATTAAAGCAACAACCTAAGATTTGAATTTTGAATCTGAAAGGATTGACCTTAATCTCTTACCATTGTATGTAATAGCAATATAAAACTTACTCAGCGAATCTCAAATGAAAATTTACCCTTTATGTCAGTGATTCTATGGTACCACTAAGCTGAATTCAGACTCGACGCAAACGCAAACGCACCGAGCATGTGCAGATAGGAGCTTTGAGCAGTTCCGATCAATCGATATCAAATCGCATCACCACTTTATGCAACGCAAATCGAGTTGAGAGAAGCTAAAGCTGAACTTTCCATTGCATTTTCATGTCATCGGCTGCCGCAGTCCGTTTGCGTTTTGAGTGTGAATTAATTTGCCGTGCCGTTAGAGGTAAAAGTTATTGGAAACGCAACGCATTGCGTTCTAAGTATAAATTCAGCTTTAGCTAAATATTGTTAAGAATTAACATCATGTAAGGGGCTGGAGATAATTATGGTTCACTTTTTTCGCACTAGAGAATTTTCGCTCGCACACCGGAATCTTTTGTTCACAAAATATCCATACATGTATTATAAAGGGCTAGAAAATGTATAGCTATCCTATTCGCGCCAATGTCGAAATTGAAGCCACGTGATACAATATCACGTGATAGGTCAATTTGCCGAGATTTTCACTTTTTTCTTTTAGTCTTTAAAGAATTTACAGTTTAATCCTTTTTAAGACTGCATGGTTATAGTCGCGTGAAGAAAACCTTTTCACTTTTACAGGTCTTGTGCGCCGAGGTTTAAGTTCAAACGCAACTCACGCGATATTATGAGCTTATGATTTGACAGTTCTGTTGCTGCGTGACTTGATGATCAATTTGATTAGTTTTGTTTTCAAACACGGTGCGATTTGGTCCGGACAATGAAAAGGTTTGTTTTAGATGACTATAGATTTACTTTTGTTTTTATTCGGAGTTCAGGCTTAAAATTTAAATCCCACGAAATAAGAGAGTGGAATGTACACTCGTAGAAAGGAAGGATCAAATATGAGACAAAAAGGTTCAATTTTGATTTTTTTTTATCAAATATGAGCTTACCCTTTAACCCTCGTCTACCCAGGGGGGGGGGGGTTGCCCCCCCCCCCCCCCCCTAAGGTTTTTTCCCCGCTGCATAAAAATGCAAAAGCAACCGACCCCAGGCATTTGGGTAATCTCTTTTACATCCTTTGCGGTCATTTTGATGAAAAAAATAGGGGGGTACCACCTAAGGTGGGGTTAGGGTAGGCCGTCAAAGTTGGGGTGTAGGGGGGGGGGGTTGGTGAAGCCCCGGAAAATTTTAAGTCGCCATTTTGAAAAATATATGCATGCTGTGTTCCGATTTGCTAAAACATACCAAATGAATCATAGTTTTTGATACAACGTTTTGTAGAAAAGAAAATCCCCCTAAATAGTTTATAGACTGAACAATTGCATATAATTTCATGGTTGATTAGCATATATAGATGGTTCAGATTTACTTTGAACTTCCTTATATTAATATATCAAATAAATTAAAGAAAAGAAATCACCAAAATAAAAATATACTCCAGATTTGTGTTTATGCATTTAGGATTTTGTCAGATATTCTATAAAACGAACTATTACAACTTTAAGGTTGGTGTGCATGGATGACGTGGTGTTCCGACTTACTTTGAACTCCTTGGTACATCTTAATGACACGGTGTTCCGATTTGCTAAAGAAATATCAAGTGAATCATAAATGTATTTTAAATACAACGCATTGTAAAAAAGACAATCCCCCTGAATATTTTTAATATAGACTGAACAAGTGCATTACATTTCATGGTTAATTAGCATAAATAGATGGTTCAGATTTACTTTGAACTTCCTTATATTAATATATCATATAAATTAAAGAAAAAAATCACCAAAATAAAAATATACTCCAGGTGTGTGTTTGTGTGTTTATGAATTTAGGATTTTCCCAGGTATTCATGCGCAACCTCTACCTTGACAATTACATAAAACAGCTTTATCGGCTTATGTTGCGTTTTCCAAAATCCAGGGTCCATGTGGACCCCCCCCCCCCCCCCTTATGCACTTAAGTGTTAAGGTTGATGTGCATGAATGACGTGGTGTTTCGATTTACTTTGAACTCCTTGGTACATTTTTATATATCTAAAGCAGTGATGCACCGATAAGACTTTTTTAACCGATACCGATAACCGATTATATAATGAAAGTATCGGCCGATACCGATACCGATACCGATAATTATTTCATAATGTGAATGGTCTTGAAAATGAACCATGCACTAACACATCAATGCATTCTACTTAATACGATGGTTTTAGTAACAGTCAATTGAAATACTGTTCGTGAAGGTATAAATACTTCTCAATAAAATGCAAGTTTTTACTTTCTAAAATCTAAATTTGGTTTTGTGCCTTGTATTCTATTTCTGTTTCTGACACATTTCCATTTACAATATATAGTTTGTGTATAGTTAGTGCTGGTGATGGCAGCTATATAAGGTATCTTATAAAAAAACTCGCTGCTTATGGTATCAGAGGTCTGGCCAATTCCTGGATAAAGAATTACCTATCGAGTAGAAAACAATATGTCTCTTATAAAAACTCAACTTCTGAATATAATAATATCTTTTGCGGAGTCCCACAGGGGTCAATCCTCGGACCACTTTTATTTATCCTTTATATTAATGATCTCCCTCTCTCTTCTCCCTCATCTCATTTCATAATTTTTGCCGATGACACAAATATTATATTTTCCCATAAAGATCCCACCCGATTGGAAAATTTAGTGAAAACTGAATTAGTTAAACTATCTAACTGGTTTAAATTAAATAAACTCTCCCTGAACATAAATAAAACCAATTTCATGATATTTAAAAATAAACATAGTAATAAACCAAGTCCGGATTTTAAGTTACAAATTGACAATAAATCAATTGAAAAAGTTGTTACAACCAAATTCCTTGGAATTATTATCGATAGCAATCTCACCTGGAAGGCCCATACATGTCATATTACCAAAATAGTGTCTAAATATAATGGAATCATAAGAAAAGTACGCCCATTCCTAAATTTAGAGTCTCTCCATACACTTTACAACACACTTGTCCTTCCTTATCTCACTTACTGTACTCTTGTATGGGGAGACAAAAACAACTCAAATTTATATTCTCTGTTTTTGCAACAAAAGAAAATTATTAGAACTTGCACCAAGTCACTCTGGCTGGCACACACAACCCCTCTTTTCATTTCCATAAAGACTCTGAAAATCCATGATATTTATGCCTACCAATTAGCTATACACATGTATCGCTACCATCATGAACTGCTCCCATCGGATTTACCGAACATCAATTCATTACCCAATCTGAAATTCATGACCATAATACTAGGCATGCAAATGACTTCCATGTTGATACAACAAAAACGAAATTAGCCCAAAATAATATGAAAACACAAGGTCCTATTAACTGGAATAAACTAGATGCTAACATTAAAAAATCGGTTTCCCTTGCTTCCTTTAAAACAAATCTTAAAAAGCACATCCTCACTCAATATTAATCCCATGCAAGTACGCATAAACCTTGATTTTATTTCCATGTCCATCGTTTATCTTGCACCCTAATTTGACGTCAATAAACTACTTTTATGAAACAAATCACTTGTGGTACGTCTAAATACACCTTCTATAGGCATAGTACGTGTATAATTACTTTTATTATACAAGTATAATTATTTTACATATCTTAAATAATATTGTACCCGTTAGATTTATTTTATACAGACGGTACTGAGACGTATGAAATATCGTCATCAATGTTTTTATGTTTAATGTGTCTTGATATATATTTATATATTTTTTTTCTCATCTTGTAACCCTATTATGGGTGCCATCTGCCACACGCTTTGCGTTTTTGATGGCATCCACATCTCTGTATAGACTTATGTAGTATAATTTTAAACGGTATCATTATAAATTATCATTGTCTATTATGTGAGATGAAAACAAATAAAGATTGATTGATTGATTGATTGATCTTTTGACCTACACGAATGCGCTATAGCATGTCATTTGATTATGAATAACATACAAGTGCTAAATAATAATCAATAACATCATATCAGGTTTTAAAAACATGATTTTCTCTGTTTATTCTGCGTAATATGCTTATATTAACTAGTCATTTATTAAAACTAATTATCGGTTGACATTATCGGTAATTCGGTGTTTTTTACCGATACCGATTCAGAACCGATAAGGTAAATATCGGTCCCGATATATCGGTTACCGATATATCGGCGCAACCCTAATCTAAAGATTATGCAATATCAATTTTGTGGACCCTTGTCGATTACACATGGAATAAGTACGCAAGAGTCGCACTTTTTTTAAACAAAGCATGAACAAATCTTTGAGAGCTGTCTAATAATATGCTTCTACAAAAGGTCTTCCGAAACATAAAGAGCGTGCAACCCGAAAATTACTGCTTTTTAAAGTATATACGGACATGAGTGAGCAAGTTGCCCCGGGCGCCACCTCTAAGGGTGCGCCAAATCGCCACTACGTGAAAACTAATTGGATCAACAAACAGGGAAGATTTCGGTACTTTTTAGCTTAAATAAGCAAATATTACTGCAAAACAACGCAAACATTTTTGGGTGCTTCACGCGCTTGGAAAAAAAATTGAACAATTTTAGCAGAAATTATCCTTTTTACCCACAAATGAGGAGTTTTTCAAAGCTATTGGAATTTTTTTCGGGGGGGGGGGGCGTACCTTTTCAAGTCCCCCGAGGGATGTGGGCGTCAGTTTTACTTCTTTCCCCGGGCGCCAGACACCCTCGCTTCGCCGCTGCAGACTATGGCCTATCCTATACTTTAATTGACAGGACTCTTTTGTGCGGTAAAATTAATTCAATACTTCTTTTGTCATTTACGATTTAGTTAGTAAAATCTTTTGTCCTTTAATGAGATAACTTACGACAAACAGAATAAATGTATATAGGATAAAACTATTGCATGAAAAGTGGATAATGGATTGCCCCTTTAAGAGCCAAGACAAACTGACTTATGTGTTACTATTTTCACAAAATTAGTCACCTTTCATGAATATCCAAACTGGAATTTTTGACAAATATAGTTCCCTTTACTAGTACTTATATTTACGGGCCATGTACAACAGAATCAATGAAACGAACCAGAAATTCCATAAATGTATACTTACTTTATTTAAACTTACTGAAACAGGTGTTTTCCAATGGTTTCCCATAAATTCATTTACATTTTGCTGTTCCAATTCAACATTGCCGTCGTTTCATGTAAGTTTTCATGACAATTATTGTTAACTTTCTATATACTAAATGATATTCGTTCTACGTTTTTATTTTTACAATACAACAGTTACAAACAGTGTACTTTTTCAAGATGCACTTTTAAAAGTCCAGAATTATCAACGTTCAGGGTGTTTTGCATTTGCTCTTTGAGTTTAGTATGAATTCATACTAGCGTACAGAGTGCGGTATATGAGATAAGTATGAATTCATACTAGCATGCAAGCACGGCGTGTTTGGAGTGTTTAAAGTTAATGGTATAGGTATGAATTGATTCCTTTGGGTTCAGTGATGGTCTATAAACTCATACTAAATGGTTAGGCCCATTGTGTGAAACGGTTGCATTGTATTCTAAGCAAGCAAAAATTCGCACATTTACTCTTTTAGTTAGGGCAACATCGCGGGTTTGCAACATGGTATCACCTATTTTTGCGTTCCAGGACACCTTATGCGTACCAATTCCTAAAAAAAAAATATGTGCACAGTACGGTTGTATATTGACCTTATGCAATCTATTCGCCGTTGTTAAGGATCGTTACTAGATATTAAGAAATCAACATGCCAAAGAGAACACTATGTGAATACTCTGTATTTTGCATTTATAAAGTTAAACACTAGTTTATGCATCTGCTAGGTAGTACCAGACAAGCAAGCACATACAACTGCATTTTGATTAGGGTAAGGTTTTTTTTTTTTTTAAGTTCGAACCTACTTTTCAACTAGAAACACTTTGGCATAGGCGAAAAAAACATATCTTGGATTTTTTTTTCAATGTTGAATCAATAGGAAAACAGAAAAAAACGTTTCTATGAGAAATCATCATTTTTTGATTATTTTACGGCAAAAAGTTCAAGTTTTAGTTTGAAATTGCACGCATCAGTTAACCGCGTCTTTTTGCAAAAGAACTGTCCCGACATGACCCATCACCCTCCCAACTCCCCTCCCCGCCTCAAAAAAATTCACAATACCCCACCCCTTTGTACTAACAATACAACGCACAAATGGTTGATGAAATCTTAACCGATAGACTTACGGGGGCTAGCATTTTGTTCGGAAGGGGGTGGGTCCCAAAAAAAGCGGAGAGGCTTTGCAATTTTTTTCATGCCCCACCCCCCTATCTAAGTGCTGAAAATTGTATGACCCCCTCCAACTTAACCCGTTATTTTGTGACCCCCCCCCCCCCCCCCACCCCGCAGCATGTTGAAGGAATGAAATGAAAATCAAATGAATGACATTTTACATTGAATATCGCAGGGGCGGTGACTTTTCAGTCTGTTTTGACAATTCTTGCAGGGGGAGTCTGAAGGGGATGTGCCTTTATAAAGTCCACGTTGAAAAAGTACACTGTTTACAGTAGCAGATTCAAGGTTGGTCCAATGGTAAGGGTATGGCCATGAATCATGAATAGTTCAGAAAAATGAAATGTAGTAATAGCATAAAGTTATCTTTTCAAA
This sequence comes from Ophiothrix spiculata, assembly GCA_000969725.1. NCBI lineage: Eukaryota > Metazoa > Echinodermata > Ophiuroidea > Amphilepidida > Ophiotrichidae > Ophiothrix > Ophiothrix spiculata. The sequence continues at coordinate 14,293 of JXSR01S026502.1, read as the reverse complement.
TCTAATTTAGCTTAGTTTCCACTTCTCAGAGTAGTTATCTTCACTGTCAATGTCTTGTTTCTATTCAGGTACTGACAACACACATAGCGGTGACGAGGTTCAGTATGTGTTATCCATTCCACATTTGCGACAAAACAAAACTCCAGCACGATTATTGATTTCAACCATCTCAAAAGACATCATAAACGTCACCATTTCTATTCCAAATCAAGATATTCATACAAACGTCACAAGAAACACTAGTACCTATATTCCTTTGCCTGTAGATATAAAAATTGAAGCTGGAGTTGGAAACACGGACAAGACAATAATTGTCCGCGCAAATGGGGAAGTGTCGGTTTATGCTATTAGTAGGGAGTTAAGTCAGGGAGATGTGCTGCAGGCCATACCACCTCCAAACTTAGGTACCACATACTACGTGGCGTCCTATCAACCAAAGTCAACACATTGCTCCTGTGCGTGTATATCAGCGCTGTATCCCTCCACGTCTGTTAGAATATCGACGCCATCTGGAAATGTGACAAATATCGATTTGGCTCAGTATGAAAGTTATAGACATGATGCTGAGATTGGTGTAGATGTGACAGGTATAGTTATCACGAGTAACAAACCAATATCAGTTTCTTCTTGGAGTTATTCACAGATACCTTCAGACGTATTGTATGCAGATGATATCATTGCTCAACTTTTTCCTACAGATACATGGGGTACAGCGTATCATATCTTTCCCTTCAATTCTTTAAATTCTGGATTCGTCTACAGAGTTTTTGCAAGTAATAATTATACAACACTACAAATGGCTGATGGTCGTGTCAAACACATTGAACCTGGTGGTTTCTATGAAGGTGATGTAACGGGGGATACAGTTGTTTCATTTGTATCTGATCATGACGTGATGGATGACTTGATGTCATGTCAGGATGGAGGAGCATGAAAAGGAAAAATATCCAGCAGTGTGACCACCAGAGCAGGCAGAAAGGCATCACTATCCACCGTGCACAAATCAGCTATCACGGATCGTGTTTTTGACAAGAATCATATCATCGGCTGGGGGAAAGCAAAGATCATAGGCAAAGAACAAAACAAGTACAAACGTTGGATCAAAGAGGCTATAGAAATCCGCAAGAAAGGGGGCACCACCATGAATAGAGACGATGGTCAATATTTTCTAACTCACGTTTATGATGAGATGCTGCTTCAAGACAAAAGTTCGACTGGCAACACCAAAGTCGTCAGTGAGAAACAACAAGGAGCGTCAGTCTCATCCCAGTATTGATAAAGGCAACAGCTGATTGCCGAAACGTACACGTAAGTGGACTTATATTCTGAATTAGTACCAATGAATTCTTTAAATTATTTAAAATGTGAATTTCGGACATACGTAGCCCTCACTGATTGCATTGATAAATCATCGCATTGCATTTAGGGAGTACTTACAACTACGAACATATGACCCAATGAACCTGTTAGACATTAAAAACACAAAACAATTATTTAAGCTTTGAACTTTGGCAATGAGACATGAAAAATATAAAAAAAGTGTTTCTAGAAATACATTTTTCAATTTTAGAAATCAACACTTTCTATATTACAAAACACGTTTATTCAATCACCCTTTTAAAATATATTTTATATTCAAATAAAATATATTATTATTCATCTCAAAAATCATGTAAATCAAAGAATGTTCATATTTTAAACTTCTATGCTACTTGAAATTTGTACTCACCGGAGCACTTTCGCCGGGTCCACCGGCGTCGTCAGCGGATGATATTGCTCTGACTCTATGTCTAGTTGTTGACAACCTCGTGTGACGTCATAGATGTTGATGACGTCAAGATGTTCTCCTTGGCCCCCTGGTCTCCTTGATGGCAAGTAGGTTGTCCCAAACTAGATCCAATTCCAGTGCTTTATCTCTATTTAGTTTAGGGTTCAAGTTCTTGATATGGATGGCCTCCAGGATTTTCCTTGGAAAATCTCTAGGTTCTCTCTCCAACACTTTTACGTTCTCCCAATCAATGGAACGTCCTTTGCTACGATCAATTTGCTCTTTAATGGCTGATTTTGAGCCAGCAGCTTTGGACTTATGTTCTGTTAGTCTCTTTTCAAGTTTACGACTTGATTCGCCAATGTAAAGAGAATCACAGTCTCTGCAATTAATGCTGTAAACTACACCGGACTGTTTTTCCAAAGCTGTTTTGTCCTTTGGAGAAACTAAGGTTTATCATAATATCAGATAAATCATAATTACTATTAACTGATCGGTAAGTAAGGAATTTCGTAGAAAATCGTCTGCTAAAGGAAAAAATAATACAATTGCATTTGTTTATTAGGTATCTAGCAGGTGGTTGTCAATTTAGATAAATCCAGAAATCGTGGCTGGTGATCATTTATCCGTTTCTGCACATTAAACGTATGGCGGTGATTCTGCATTTACTAAGCACGATTAGATTTCCAAGGGGAGCAGGAAGACAGCTTAACCTGGTAAAGGGACTAGCCTAGATTCCACTTAGAATGAAAAACTTATAGAAATGCTTTAAGTAAAGCTTAAAAGTGTAGTAAAATCCAAAAAAGTACAAAAATGTACATAGAAATGGCTCAAATTGACAGCGAATTGATTTGCAATATATCTATCTGTGATGGTGGTGTGACTATCCAGTGTTTTCTAAATCCTAAATTTGAACCACAGTCTGGATTTACCAGGTAAAAGATCAAATGAAGCTCTTGGGGACAAGTTAATTCATATCAAAAGAGAAACAATTTTATCAAAAATAGTTTTGTTAACCAATCACATGTGTAGAAACAAGATCTTTTTAAGATTTGAAACTAGAAACACTTTTTCAACCATTTTTTGTCGCCGGCGACAAAAACTACAGCTGGTAAATAATTTCATTTTTTCCCTCTGTTACACAAATTCAGCGGAAGCT
>JXSR01S026500.1:9089-19285 GCA_000969725.1 Ophiothrix spiculata | reverse complement strand
AGATCACCTTTCTTAGGAATTGGTACTATTCCACTTAGGGACCATTCCTGTGGTTTTTCACCTCTAAGTAGCGTACCATTGCAGATATCTACTAGTATGTTGTCGAAACTACCAGATTTCCAAGCCTCAGCAGGTATTTCATCAAGGCCAGAAGCTTTACCATTTGATAATTTTCTTAGTACAGCCTGAAGTTCTTCAGCTGTGAAAGCTTCTGTTTCAATTGGCAAAGTATTCTCATAGATGATTTGGATTTCCTCATCAGGGTTGGTAGCTGAAGGTGGGGATCCTAGTAGGGTGGAAAAGAAGTCTCTGCATTCCTTACAGCGTTCTGATGAGGTTTTACCTTTAAGTCTACCTGATCTGGTTGCTGTTCTGCCAGTTACATCATTTATCACTGCCCATGCCATCCCACTGCAATCATTGAGAAGCTGATCTGATGACACTTATTTTCTCTTGGAGATATTCCTCTGTTGAAGTTTCTGCTTTGCCTGATCAAACAGTTTTTTGTTACGTTCACTGATTGATTCTGTGAACTGCTTGTGAGCATCAGCAAGGTTCTTTTTGGCTCTGCTTACACGTGCATCCTCCCACGATACTTTCTTACGTGGGCTCTTTCTCCTTTCTGGTAGGCAATTGGAAGCAGCAATTTTGTGTGCTTCAACAAAGAGCGGCTACTTCTTATCAGCTGTGAGCTCCACTTCATCTTGAAGAGAGCAAAGGACATCAAACTGGTTATGCACTTCAACGGCATATGAATGCTGAAGATTTTTGTCAGCACTGAATTTCTTCCAGTCATATTTTGGTGTCCTCTTGGTTTTCGTCTTTATGGCTCTCAAACTTTGTCTTAGTCTTGCGGTGACAACTCTGTGGTCAGAACCAACACTGATGAAAGAGCTGTAGGCATTGCAGTCGCATTCACTGTTCTTCCATTTCTTGTTTATAGCAATATAGTCTAGTTGAGATCTTGCTCCATGGGGTATTGAAAGGTCCACAACTTTCTCTTCCAGATGTTTGCCATTCCTGTTTGTCTTTCTATTGTATGTGATCTTTTTGTCTCCTTTGCTAATTTGAGCATTTAGGTCTCCCATGACAACTAGAACATTGTGTGGTGGTATATCTTTGGTAGTTTGGCGCAGATCTTCATAGAATCTTGTGACCTCAGAGTTATCTGCACAATATGTTGGACTATAGCAGCAGATGACTGTGGTAGCTGGATTTCCGGCAAAATTTGCAACAATGATCCTGGACGAGATCTTCTGAACACTGCAAAGTGATTTTGAAGCATGAGGGTTGATAAGGAAGCCAACTCCTCTATCAGCAGCTCCGATGATATTTCGTGTTGAGGATGATGTAATTAGCTGCCATCCATCAAGTAGATTCTGATACTGTACTTCCACGTCATCATGGTGCAATCTGTGTTCTTGCAATGCAACAATAGATATATCATATCGCGATGCCAGTGAAACCAATTCACCCATCCTAGCTGTTGAGTTTAGTGTTCTTACATTAAATGTTGACACATACACATTCTTCTTACACTTCATAAGTGGCGACTCCTTTCACCACTGATAATCAGATGCGGCCCTCTTCGGAAGGTTTGGGGTCGTAGCGTCATGCTGCGTATTGGTAACGCCAGTGGATTCTGCTGAGTCAGGTTTATCAGGGGCTTTAACCCTGGTACTGTTAGTTTTCTTAATCATGATTTCTTTCGTTGGCAGATTATGTTACACATAACAAATTACACTGGTGCATTAACAGGTGGAGCCAGTGATGTATAGTTGACCTGATAAGATGGAATAGCTGTCCTCTGGTGAACTGATGAGCACCATCACAGTGAATAAATTAACTATGTTTGGACATGGGTGGATTTTAGAAATAGGTTCAGCAACTGTACCAATTGCCACCCATACTAAATCATATGGGGATACACCTGAGCCACCAACCACCAACCATTGTGAGTATGTCCACGCAGGTCAGTGTTGCTGGTGTCAGAGTCACTGATCATCCCAAGGCTCAGGTGCTTCTAAACCTACCTAACCGATGACAACCACTAAACCTAGGCAAATGAAATGCTGGAAGGAGAAGAACTAGAAAAAGAAGAAAAATGAGCTATGGAAGGTAGAGGTCGCTCGTTCCTCACTCTGGTAATCCACAAAAAAACCAGTCCACCACCATGATCATTAATAACTTTGTACATTGTTGTGGAAAGATGAAAGGCCTGTCTTTCCCTAAGATTTTGCCAATTAAGAGTGTTTAATGCTTTTGTACTTTAGTCAAATGTTGTTACACCAATGGTAATTTTGGCAGCTCGGTTCTGTAATTTTTGAACTTTTTCATTGATTATGTCATTACATGTGCTCCAGACTGTATCACAATAGTTATAATTTGGAGAAACATTGATGCAGTTGTGTATCAACTTAAGCGAATGTAGTGGGACATAAGGCTTTGCTCTTTTCAGAAGAAAAAGTGAAGAGTTTGTCTTTTTAATAACATTCTGGGCGTGATCAGACCAAGACAGGTTTTTATCAATGGTGACTCCAAGGTGCTTGCAACACTTAACCCGTTTTAATTTTGTGCGATTGATACTTAATATCCATATCGCTTACATTGTTCTATCATTGTCTAGATCCAAGAATTATTAATTCGATTTTGTTGACATTCAAGAATGAAGAGATTTATACGTGTCGGTTGAAGACATCACAATAAAGTTAATACGTTTCTACGACACTCACCATTTAATATTCCGTAATATTTTCGAAGAAACCCTTCTCCGTCCTCAGCGGTGGTTGGCTGAATGATGACTGATGAATCTTCTACTACTGGACGTAGGTGGTGTCCTAATAGGTGTTTCTAGTAGTAAGGAATCATAGACTCTTGGAAGCCCCATTCTTGACTACGGTTGCGTAGCAGTGGCCTTCGCTCCAAAAACTACCTTTAAGCAACTAGAAAAACTGCAGAATCAAGCTATTCGTACCATCCTCGGTGTTCCCCGCTGGTCATGTAATTCAACATGTCAACTTGAAACATATATCATGCCTCTTCAGTTCCGACACGAAACCCGCCAAACAATCTTCGCTGACAAAGTACTTCGCAATCCAGATCACGCTATCCATAAACAACTTTCCGCTAGCATGAAAAAGTCCCGTGTTGTCTTCACTGAAAACACGTGGACTAACAAAACATGCGATGCATGGCGTCTTCACAATGCAGACGACACTCTTCCATCTGCCGAAGCCATACAGGTTCCAGATCCCTGGTCACCTCCCCGTGCAGACATCCGGGTACACAAACCATATGATAGCAAGGCTACTGCCTCCCCCACCGATGTGTCAGAAGCCGCATACAAAAGTATCTCAGACGCCGAACAGTCAACACGATTTCCGCCACTTGTCTACTATACCGACGGCTCAGTCAATGAAGATGGCACATGTGGTGCAATTGACAATCTACGCAAACCTTATCGCGACAACATAGCTCTGAACAAGGATATTCAAACGGACCTAAAACTCAGCAACAAGAACTTCGTTATCAACTGGATCCCCAGCCACATTGGTATTCCCGGCAACGAAGAAGCAGATGCCGCGGCCAAAGATGGTACCACCAAGTCCCAACCCGATACCATCATACCACCAAGCCGCCGGCAAGCTAGAACTTCTCTCCACGAGACCGCACATCATAGATGGCAAGACCAAATTCAATCATCACAGTCTGCATCTGTTCACTGGAGATTTGCGCTTCCAAACACCCCAGCCGCAGTTGCCACCCTAAACACATTACCAAGACGGACACAAATCGCGATCAACTCCTTGAGAATCAAAGCGAAAACAAGCAGAATGATTATCGACAAAAATTACACTTGTGCCTATTGTAATCAAGATATCGCATGTCAATGCATTCACGACCTAACGGAATGTCCCAGAACCATTAGTCTTCGAAGGCAACTCCTTGAGCATATTAAACCGGATAAACATACCGCCGACAAGCTTAATCTCGCAATCAACATTCTTACTACGCAGACCTATCGACAATATCAGGAACTTAAATACTACACGCTCCAAAGACCCAAAAATTAATTCAGTATTTAAAAAAAAAAAAAAAGTAAATCCAGATAAGTAATCATTCAAAATGCAATCCAGGGGTCAAGCTATATGCAATGACCCGGCTCCTATTGGAGCAAACCTAATCCTATCCTATCCTAGAGTCCCAAAAATAGCAATAATCGGTACGAACTTGAATGTCGAAGCGAGCAAAATGGATTTGTTTTCCATTATCTGTTTCGACGTAGTGTAGGGTAATCGGAAGTGAAGTATATAGTTAATGGTAAATATTTTGGTGGATGAGATTAAAAACAGAGTTTCCTTCACCGTCGTGTGCAAGCGTCATTTCGGAATAACCAATAACCAGAATGTTAAAGAGTCACTTTTTTTCTGTCGGCATTTGCCGGAAAGTGTAAAATCAGCTTCTGAAAGTCGTGTTTTGAAAAGGTCTATTGTATATGTTGTATTTATCCTTAAAAAGCTCATTAGCAATGATCATTGTCTGCATGTTGGCATTGAATATTATCTATAAAAAAGGGAGATAACAAGATCGTAAGATATATAATATAGATCTTGTTATAAAATATTGTACGCTAATTAACAATAATGACGTTATTGGTTGGCTAATTAACTATAATAACGTTATTATATTCTTAATTGATTGAGGTTTGAGGCATAATACAAATTAAAATCAGTAACAAACAACATCTGGACGATCCTCCTGCATGCCGGATATTATTGTCGGAGAAAGCAAACTACATCGTCTTTGATCGACCGTTTTCTTCCATGACGTTTGCACACGACGGCGAAGGAAACTCTTTCTGTTTTTAATCTCAGCCACCAAAATATTAACCATTAACTATATACTTCATTTCCGATTACCCTACAGTCGAAACAGATAATGGAAAACAAATTCATTTTGCTTGCTTCAACATTCGTACCGATTATTGCTATTTTAGGGACTCTGTCTAATCTCATCTCCATATGTGTTATCTTATATTACCGTAAATTACGTCAGAGACGATTGAACTTGTTGATTGTGTACCTAGCCGTTGTGGACGGCGTTTCTTGTATAATTTCTGCTCCGACGAGTTACTTGCAAATTTATATTTTGTCAACCAATACATTCAGCGATTTTGAGAACCTCTTTTGCCATATGACTGTATTCACCAATAATTTTAGCAAAATATCCTCTCTGTTAACAATGTCCGAGATCGCAGTTTTTCGCTTTTTATGTATTAAACGAAAAATGAACATCAAGCACCTTTTATCTAACAAAGTTCTCATAGCTTTGATTTCTGTCAATACTTTGACTCTGAGCATTTTCTCTACATACCGCACGTTGTATGGAAAAACGAATTTCTGCTTCAATTCAAAGAAGGTTGAAATCTTCAGTTGGATTAACATGTTACTGCTGATATTCTTTGGGGTCGTTTTGACATCTATCTATTCATGGATCGGGTGTAATACGAAGACGAAGAAACGAGTCGCGCCGCGTAGACCTCGTAATAAGCCCAGAGAAAGAGGCGTTGAACGTTTCGACATAGGTACAGCCCGAATATGCAGTATGATAGTTGCCTGTTATCTAATAAGCCACTTTCCATTTTTCTTGTATTCGGTTTTAGTAAACGCTAACCACCTTGAATTTAGTAAGCTTCATTATGGATTCGCGTATGCATTTGTTTATTTTAGTGAGGCAGGGAATACAGTAATATTTTTCTTTTCTTCAGGATCGTTTAAAGAGCATGTGCTGAAAAGTGTTAACAAATTGAGAATGTTGGTGCGTAACCGAAGAGTTGCACCCATCGATATTCATGATCACATGTGAGTTATTTAGGTGTTCAAACATGCTACAGAGTTGTTCATCGCTAATCAACAACTCTACATCCGATGCGTCGGCGTATTTTTATTTTATCACACTCGGGTGGCTTAACAACTCTGCATCCGATGCGTCGGCGTATTTTTATCACGCGAGGGTGGCTTTAGCCACCCGAGTATAAAGCCACCCTCGCGTGATAAAAATACGCCGACGCATCGGATGCAGAGTTGTTGATTAGCGATGAACAACTCTGTAGCATGTTTAAATACCTTTCAACAACGAAAATCTTCCTGAAAACGTATAATTAAATTCTAAATGTTTTCAATTTATCAGATACTCATCTCAATAAAAAATACTCTGAAGAATCTGAAACAAAATGCTAGTTTTAAATGATTGTTGCTTTGTCGTTTTCAACTGTTCCCAAGCGCCAGTCCTTGCACGTACTCAAGTTCCCGACGCGCGATGAACAGTGCGCCGATTCATATGCACTGCGCAAACGCACCTCCGTGTACGCTGTACCGTGCGTGATGCGCTTATTTGAATATCAACTGTGGATTCATCACAAATCAACAACGGCGCGCTTCCGTATAAGAAGATACGATGAGTTGTTGAAAGTGAGTTGTTGAATGGTGTATAAATGCAAATTTTATTTTGAGAAACAGGGTACTCAAGACATCATTCTTGGACAATCTGTATAGTCACTCTCACGCATTATTTTGTCATGCCCGACCTCTGTTTTCAAAGGGGTGTTTGTAACTTTATATACATGTCTAGCCCTTTTCTATTACTATCCATTGTGTTTCTTTTGTTCAAAGTTCGTTGCCCTGACCGTTACTTTTAAGAATGTGGCTTGAATTAATGTGAATGGTATTACATCTAATGAAGCCAGTGTTACGTGTGGTAATCCTCAAGGCTCCATTTTGGGCACGTTGTTCAGCGGCGTAGCGAGGGTGTCTGGCGCCCGGGGCAAGAATTGAAACTGGCGCCCCCCCTCCCTCGGGGGGGGGGGGGGGGTCAACTTGAAAAGGTCCCCACCGAAAAAAAATTCCAACAGCTTTGAAAAACTCCTCTCTTTTTGGTAATATGGGTAATTTCTGCTAAAATTTGCCTAAAGTACCGAAATCTTAAGGGTGCGCGGAGCGCGCAAAAAATTAAGGCAACAATTTGCTAATTTCAGCAGTATGTCCCCTGTTGTTGGTCCAATTATTTTTCATGTAGGGCGATTTGGCGCCCCCCTAGAGGTGGCGCCCGGGGCAACTTCCCCCCCCCTTCCCCCCTAGCTACGCCGCTGACGTTGTTATCTATCCTTTACATTAATGACCTCACCAACCATGTTTTCGATACAACCACGGTGAGCATGTACACAGATGACCCTGCATTATATACAGTAGGTGAAAACGCCGCTGAACTAAAACAAAAATTTGAATAATGATCTTGATAAAGTGGCAAAATGGCTTGTACGAAATAAATTAAGTTTGAATGTCAACAAAATAAAGTTAATACGTTTCTACGACACTCACCATTTAATATTCCGTAATATTTTCGGAAAAACCCTTCTCCGTCCTTAGTGGTTGTTGGCTGATTGATGACTGATGAATCCTCTACTACTGGACGTAGGTGGCGTCCTAATAGGTGTTTCTAGTAGTAGAGATATTTAGAATTTAATTCATACGTTTTTAGGTAGATTTTCGTTGTTGAAAGGTATTCAAACACGCCACAGAGTTGTTTATCGCGAATCAACAACTCTGCATCCCGTGCGTCGGCGTATTTTGATCACGCTCGGGTGAGTAAAGCCACCCTCGCGCGATAAAAATACGCAGACGCATGGATGCATCGTTGTTGTGAACTCTGTGGCGTGTTTGAGTATCTAAATGAACGAATTTAGACATCATCAAGATGAATCAAATGGCCATAATTTATACTGTGCAACATTGATTTGAAAACAGTCATAATTGTGTTCTCTCTAATTTATGAATTATAAAAATATCGCACTGTCCAGATTTTGACATCTATTCGGATAATGTTGCCATAGAGAACTTAGAAAATGGCGAAAAGATTGAAGTAAAGTGAATGGAAATGAAATTCAACCTTTGTAAAGTGACATTATGTTTTCAACTTATTACCCATGAATTATTTAGTTTTAAGTTCTACAAACTTAATTCAAACTGTTTTTCAGTATCTAATGCTTTAGTTTGTTCGAGAAAACATAAAACATGAAAAATCCGTTCGTTGGTATTTCCCTGAACTGAAATCGGGTGTTGCTTCAACATGACAAAAATTGCCTAAAATATAGCATTAAACACCGCACTGCTGTTTGAACCCAATAGAAATAGGGACATTTTATTTCTAAGTGTCAAAATAGATGGCGCTATTCATAAAAACCTCATTTTTGTATGTAGAAGGGATATATATGCTGGTGTGTACTACCAACATTATATATACAAATGAAGCATCTGACGTCAAGACAATTTTATTTATCATTTTTAGCCAAAATCTTTCAAGATCAAGCAACATAATCGATGTTCAAATATAATCAATAATTTGAAATATGTATAGCGCCCTCATTTTTGCACAAATCTAAATTTATAAAAAATATTGATAATTCAGGCCAAAATTTCAACCAAAATGAAAATTTTGAGAATGGGCTTAAAACTTTATTATGCAACACAGTTAGTTATTTGTACTGCCTTTTCAATTATCTGTGAAGAAAAATATTGAATATTTGGTTAAAAATGAATAAATGTCCACCTCAAACAACAGAGACCGCGAAAATTGTTTTTCTAGTTATTAACTTTCCAGGGTTGTGTAATTACACCGTTTACAACCCGTGCGTTTACACTGTCACGACTTGTCCTCGATGAAGGGTAACGTATTCAAAAATTTCAAAATTGTGGACGGCAAGCGACGACTAAAGATGAAAAATTAAAATTTGCTGGCGGATGGTAACTTCTCGACGACGTCCAACTGTGAACAACGTAGTTAGACGGCTAGCAACGACAATTAGGCTATAGCTTGCATTAAGGAATGAAGGCTGACTACGGGTCACGTAACCGGCATCAAAGCCTGTATTTGTGTAGGTGTTAAGGTCTTCTTGACAACGACTACCAACAGCATTGTGACGACCTCTAAACGACTTCAGACGGCTCCAAACTGCATGGAAACATCAGAAACTGAGGGCTGCAGTGGCCGATGAAATCTAAACGTCTATTACGACTATTTTGTTGTCATCACAACATTTTAAAAACTTGTAACTGAAAGCTACTGATATGCGGTGGCTAGCGGGTTGAGTCCATGTTAACTTAATTTAACTGACGATGACGGGCGTAAAATTCAAACCTGCAATTCGGAGGTCTACGTTGCTTGTCGTTACCCCAAGTCATCACAGTGTAAACACACCTTTACGTGAAGGGCGCCTCACCTTGATTACATAAAACTTTGTCATGGTGTCTTTAAGGAATGTGATGTGATTGAACATGACAATCTTCAACGAGGCAATCATTTCCGTTTTGTTGACAACGTTAGTCATATGAAAGTTTCAAGTATTTCCTCTACAGCGCTTTTTTTCTTTTTCATTAAGTACGATGTGTCAATACTTCTTAGAATTATGAATCAGCAACAACGACGGACGTGGTTTAAGGTGGTATTAAAGGCAGAATGAAGTTGCTCTGAAAGAGAATTTTGAGTCAAACCTGACAAAATCAAGTTTTTGAGATATTGCTGTTTAAAGTCTTTACGTTGTATCGTTTTTGCCAATATTTTGATGAAGTTAATGAGGAACAGTGACAAAATGTGCTCATTAATATTTTGCCAAATTATTTCCAATATTTTATGAATAAACCATCATACTACTTTTACCTTAAATAATTTTGACCTAAGACTTTGCCAATGTGTTTCTATGACATAAAACTTTAATGTATGACTTGCCTGTCCATCTTATTTGCATGTTTGCATAATTTGATTATACAAACCTGCAAAACAAATGGACTGATAAATCATATGGACATTTTCACGGTAACGGAAGGACAATCACAGGAATTTTCTGTATTTCAAACACATACATTGCCAAAATTGAATCGGATAAAATAAAACTAATTCCATATTTAGTTGAGTATACCTGAAAGCATTCATATTCAACAGGAATTTTTTCATAAAAAATTCCTCTGTCGCAAAATGTGCATATTAATGAGGTCGGTCACGGAAGGACAGCAAAACGGACATGGTTTTAATACACCTTGAGTACATTTTTGAAAATTTTTATGAAAGTTATGAAGACATTTTAGTTCAAAGTTACTGAATGCATTGCTTGGTGTTTCTGCAATAGTTTGCCATATTCCACATCA
>JXSR01S026497.1:1861-13897 GCA_000969725.1 Ophiothrix spiculata | reverse complement strand
GCCACAAGATGTTGTCCTACAAATTAATTTTGCTTTTTGTGAATGTTGTGCTATTTTGTAAAATGTTGGCTATCCATCTTAAGCTATGGTCACAATACTTCATATGAATGGCATATTGATGATTATTTACCATTTTGTAGGAACTTTTAACAAAAAGTTGACAGTTAGCAAAACTTGATTCATAGACTGCTGACGTTTGTACCAAATGGTTAAACAATCGTCAGTACGCCATGCGCAAAATTGTATCCGGTCGTAAGGCCATCATAAAAGTAATTGTGACCAAAGCTTATAATCAGTCTAAATATGAACACTTGGTTTATGATGATGCTACTCTGCATATTCATGAATTTGTTGCTGCAGACTATATTATTTGACCATTTACACATTATCATTTAAGGCTCTACATTTTTCGTAGAAAATAGTTTTATGGACATATGAATGAATAGAGTGAATTGTTGGAGCAGATCAACTTCTCCTACTGTCTTATTGGCACAAGTCTACCTCCAGAAGACATGTTTGTAACAGGTCTATAGCAATTGAGTTAATGATGCCTACTATAAGGGTGAAAACATAGTCGGCCTCCAAACAAAATTTTCGCTATCGAACATTTGGTTGTGACGTCAAAATGACTAGTGACTCCAAATAAAGTAACTTCAACACCGAGTTGAGATGAAATAAAATTTCGCGCTACATTGCACATGTATTGAAGTGCCACATTGCACCAAATGTTTGTAAGGTTCATACTGTAAATTCGATGGCAAATATTTGGTGACGTCACAACCAAATGTTTGGTAGTGAAAATTTTGTTTGGAGGCGGACTATGTTTTGACCTTAAGGATTATTTATGTGATTTATCCATGCATCAGTGACTGCCATTTGAGATGAGTGAGCTCAGTTTAAGCCACCCTGTTCCATGAAAGGTTCTGTGAGAGTTCTAATCAGGCATCTTGCATCATGCTATACTTCAAAGGTATCAATTTTTATAGAGCCCTTGCAAATTTCAAATAAGAGTTCCTGATGCATGGCAAGTGTTTTGGAGGTTGATTTGAACTAATGACCTTTGTAAAAGTGTCCTACTGGAGTAATGAGTAGATTACAATTCTTTTAGTGCATGCACCTCGGGGGCCACCCAGCTATATTGGTGTACATATGCATGATCAAATGCAATATACCCCAAACAAGTTAAACTCAGAAAGAACTGACCTTCCCACCCCACCCGTTTTTTTGTGTTTTGTTTATGTATGCGTACATCAATACAGCTCAGTGCCTCCCCCATTTTGTGGGGATACACAATGATGATCTGTTTACTGTGACTACATCCTTTAAGTTTCTGCTTTGTGTACATCTTTGAATCAAAAGGTTTGCTATATAAGTATAATTGTGTTATTTATATTTTTTGTTGGATCAGCCGAATGTAGAGAAAAAGTACATTGCCCATGGTAAGAAATGAAACATAAACTGTACTTGATACAATATTTAAACACATTTGCCAATTAATATTGATTTTGATAATCTATTTAATATTTATTATTGACTATTTTTGATCAATTCATTCTTTTTGATTTTTTGATCACACAGCTTTTTATTTCATTTTATTTTTGTAAATGATTGGTACTTTAGGTACTTTATTTATTTTGTCAGTTTTATTTGACATAAAATCATGTGACAAAATCTTGGTTTGTAAAGTATTTAAAATGACTTAATTGGTAAAACACACATACATACTATAATTATTGCTTGATAGTCTAAACTTGACATGTTTTAGTGTACAGTACATGTTATTTAAAGATCACTGCCAGCCATCGTGCCATAGGTTATCAGATAGTAATATCTCCAAGAAAACACTCCAATGTTATTTCTGTTTTGTTACTTGTGGGGTTAATGAAAGTGTTGGATTTGATATTTACAGGTATTTGAATTCATAATGATGTAGGGAAATATCATGGTTTGAAATTGTACAAAATATAGTGAAGATGTTTGATGATTTGTTTCTTCTTGTCATATGTTGGTTAACAGGTTTAGGGTTAAACATGCAGGCTCCCAAAACAAGGATGAGTAGAAAAAGATTACTTAACAGGTGTTTAAGAAAATTGAATATATCTAACCCAATCCATGCTGCCTAACCAAGGCAAGAGGGGTATTGACCGATAATATTCATTCTATGGAACTTGATAGGAGCTGATATGGGCTGCGGTGGTTTATATATGAGCTAATCAAGGTTCAGTTGTTCTAGGTTGCTGCAGAACCTGAACTGTGCTTAATGATAAATGGAGCTTACTTGGACCACAATGGTCAGCGAACACCTGTAAAGTGTGCTAAGGCAGCGTCGAATTACAAATCAGGGAGTCAGAGTGCAGTATAAATCCCCTGTACTTAATTTTTATTCTTGATCATGCACATTTGCAATGTTTCAATATTTCCCTTTGACCGTGGTTGGACAGCATGGACATGGGTGAGTTTTAATTCATTTATATACAATTTATGAATACCGGTATATGAAGTTTATTTGATATTAGCAGGTTTTAATGACATTGATGTTTTGAATTAGAAATATTGATGTATTCAGATTTTCTGCAGTAAACTGATCAATCATCAGCCTTTGAGACATGGCTGACATTGCAGACTCAACTGAACATGTTTCTATTTCCTGGATTTTACCAATTTGAATTGTGCCCTCTTCCTTTGTGGTAGTTAAGGGTCGGTTTTTACTTTTTCATGGGCGATAATATATATGGTGGGACAATAACATGACACAATATATATGGTCACTCACAAAAAAAGTATAAATATGGCCTTATTCTTATAAAATGTTTATGAATAACACAACAAGGAAAGAGTAGATCTGATATAAAAAAATATCGACAAATGCAAGCATGAAGTAATAGTTTGAGTTACCCAAGGCAAAAGGAAAACTTGACACATACGAGGGGGTATCGTTAAGTACATTCTGAAGTACATTCTGGTTGTTTAGATTTAAAAATATTCTTGAACTTCTATAAACCCAGATGAACGAGACTATGCACTATATATTGGACTTTTTTTCCCATTAGAATCTTCACTGAAATGAAATCTGAATAGGTCATGAATGCTAAATTTGTATGCGATTATGATTCAAAACAACACAAAATACTACCTCTTCAATTGAAATTCTGGTCTCAAGAATGTTCAAAAAAATTTAAAAATATATTAAAATACCTCATACCACATGGATTTTGAAAATGGCAAGGAATGTGACACAATTATTTTATTTAGCCTTGCAGGTAATATTAATTATAGGTTAATAAATGCGCATTTCAAACGTGAGTGAAATGAGCCAATCAATGCACGCGCAGTCAATTATGATGTGTCCAATTCACGGAATTCATTTGCATTGAACAGCAATCAAAATTTCCCGCAAGTGCATTGATTTTATTTCATTTTACAAGCATTATGGAATGCAAATTTATTAATCTAATTTATACACGACAGGAAAATAATATTGTATCTTTTGTGAAAAGAAACAAGCTTAAGGCCTTTATAATATGACCATAAGAATCAAAAACTTCTAAACTAAATAAATAATCACCCGATCAAAATAATGAAACATTCATACGCACTAAACGCCCGCCACACAAACCGGAACGCAACAAGCGCGGTGCATTGTGAAGATCCACTGCACTCTGTGTACTTTATATTCTGCGGTATGATTGGCTAGGTGACACACGGAAGAGAATAATTTGTGAAACTGACCTCAGAAAAAAGATAGAAATTAGAAAAGGAGTATAATGCCCAATTACTGTATGATATTCTAACAGTTCAAACTATTTGATCTTGCTAGCATCTACTTCACCTTGAAAATTCTTATCCTCGGATGTAGCTTGGATTACGGATATCATTAGTTCCATAGTTACAAGGATGCAGGGCTTCATTTTTGAAAAATGCTCAAGAGCTATAAATTTCTCTCCTGAAAGGTTCAAGGAGAGTTGTCAGGAGAGTGATTTGATGTCACAACATTAAATATTAGCTGGTTTTAGCAGCTTGAGGTGAGCTAAATATTACTCTCCTAAAAGATTGTTTAGGAGAGTAATCACTCTAGCTCACCTTATAAATGAAGGCCTGGGATGCATGGAATGGTGCTTTTGATTTTCAAATGTGATCAAATTTTGGTGATGCGGTGATAAAATAAATAGACTCCTTCAATTCAAACTGATAAAAGAAATTATACAAATCAGAATATTAATCTTAGTTTGTGCAATGCAATGGCCCTACAAGTATCCACCATCAGTAAAGTTTTATGGCTCAGTCACACATTAATAATTGACCTATTGCATATACGCATAACGTACAGTGTTTTGACCATATGTATACATGCACCATATGTATACCTGCATTTGTATGGTCGAAACAGTGTATGGTAGTTGTATGTTAAACTGTTGGTGTGTTACTTGGCCCATAACCATCCAAAGCTCTTAATGTTTTTTCTCAAACTAAAACATTAAAAAAAGAAGTGGTTTATAGTATTGGATCAATTAATAATGTAAATAGTCCAAGTACATGTCGTTGGCCAAATACAGATGATCGGTGGTAGAACATGTTCTGAGTATATTGCTAGTTAGTATGTCATTTAATCTTGATTTTTATACTTAAAAGGGAGCATAGAAATTCCTGTGATGTTGGAATAAGTTTTAGTATTACATGTGGCAATTGTTATTAATTTATCACTCACATGACTTCATGTTATAATTTGTACAGTTGTCTCTAGTGTTTCTTATGATAATTATGGTATTACTTGAAACAACTATGTAGAATAAACAACTTCATATTTCTATCATAGTTAGAAAAATATATTTTGTGTACATAAAACCTATTAAAAGGTGATATCAGTTTATTGTTTTTTCAGCTTTTAATGCTTGAAGCTACCTCCTTGTAAAATAGTTTTAACCTTGCTCATATGTTCATACCGGACTGGTATATTTGTGATATAAATTGTGTTTTATTATGGTATTTGTGTATAGTTGTTTTAGAGGATATTCTATTTTATTGGAGACAATCGGAAATGATCATGGTTCCTATTGAATCTTGAAATTTCTATAATGTAAAACATGAAACCTGCTTGATATTTGTACATATGACCACAATGTGGGTCTTGGGTGTGACTCCGAGAATGCACAAGAAATGGCTCAAAGTCTTATTCTGATATTGATCGTTATACTTTTCAATTTCATTGGTCTTAATTCTGTTCTTGCTTATGGCTTGTTGACCAGCTACTAGAAAATTGGAAGTATCAGCTGATATATTACTAATTGGTTTAAATAGTGAAAATATGTTTCATTGTTTCTTTTTATCACTTGTTCAAAATATTAGAATAATGAAACAACATCCTCTTGCAGTAAACTGCAAATCCACATAAAAAAGTATGTGTAGTATAGTATGATTAGAGGCAGTGTTCCTGCTAAGGCCGTATGGCGCGCCATTGGAGCAAGAGCTGGAAACGATGGTTTTTGAAAATGTGTCAAAAAGATGCTTTGCTTGCTGTATTTTGCCAATTTTCAGCCTCATCTTGTGATTTCGACACAAGCACCTCTTCAAGTTTGTTAAAATTAGTTCAATTTGGCACCAGTTCAAAAAATAGAAAAGAAACTTTAGAGGGAACACTGATTAGAGGGCCTGACATTGTACTGTATAGCAAAGTCCTATATTCAAGACATGAAACCATGATGAGACTTTGCTAAATTTTGAACATCAGGTACTCTTTGCTCTAATCATGATTTTTGGTGGTTTGTTTAGTAATGAGTTTCTGTCATTTGTGTTATTGTGGCATTGCATTTTATACAGGCATTGGTATGATGGACTGCTCAAGTTGTGTATCATCCTTTGTAATTGGTTCCTGGTAGGAGCAACACACGGATCCTTGGTTTATGAACTGAAGTCAATTTATACCAAAGATCTAATGTTCTGACAACATCCTATTAATTATTTGTTCAGAAAAATGCATCAATTTTTTAAACATAAAAACCTTTTCCCCTAAATAATTTTACACTGTGGTTTCCATTAGCTTGATGAATGCTTTGCTTTTATATTTGAACATAGATTTTCACATCAGTGATGCACATGTATACTGCATTGAAAATATTTACAGATACATTACCCTTTTACTGGCTACTTGTGCATGTATGGTACAAAGACTGGTGCAGATTGACTTCAAGTGCATAGCTCGGGATCCCCATATTGACCAACCTAATGAATGTTGGAATATATTTTTATACGAAATTGAATAATTCATGTAAGTAATAATTTATCAATTCAGTGTTATTGTCAGGAAAGTGTAGTTTGGTCAACATGGTTGGTTATTGTGTACATGTGTGTATTTTAATGAAACTTACTTGTCAGGGAATGTAGCTACATCAGAGGATTTTGTATGGTACACTTCAGTGTGAATGTAATGGTTTGTTTTATACCTTTGTGATGCCATCATGGTTAAAGCCACAATATTAAATATCATGGCTGTTATGTTAGAAGAATATTTGTCATTTTCAGAGACAAGCTAAATAATCTTATTATTTCACTGTAATCAAGTTTGTAACAGTTGATCATACTTCAATATTGGCAACCAAAACAAAATTTCCTGTTGTTGTCTGATGCCAGAGACTGAGGCATTGATATTGAGATGATCTGTTATAATTTTATAAATGTACCAAATCATGAATGCTCATTGTGTTTATAATGGCGATTTACCAATGTTCTGGTATTGCGGTTATCTTCAGTTGGTATTATTAACAATTCTAATACGTACATATAATTTGGTACTTTCTCAGAAAATTGTAAGCTCTAATGACTAGTCTTGTTCACTCTTGTCTCAAGTGTTTTTAGAAGCTATTGAACACCAGCAGTTGGTCATGATGATGTAACTCTATCGGTTGCCATTTGTTTATGATCAGATTGTTATCTATCATTAGATACTTTCAAACAAAACTATCCGAGTTATACTTGGATTGTCTCTAGACATATTTCTTGCCATAGCCACAAGAAGATGAGTATTAGACTATGGTAAATAGTTAGATTTTGTTTAAAATAAGAAATACATAGAAAAAACAAAATATTTTGGAAAACCTCAATAGTACAATAGTCGGGTGATGAATTGCATTGTTGTTGTATATATTTCTATGGAATACGGGAAATGTTTTATACAGATGTAGAGGTTTACACTTGACAAATGAGTATAAACTTGATAGTAGAATTTGTTGAAAGATAAATGTGGTATTGTTCTTGATGGATTGGTATATTATGTCACGAAAGAAAACTTGAGATGAATGTGTTTGTAGTTTTTGCTTAAAATGGACCAATATTTATGTAATTATTTGCTCTTTATTTGAATAGGTTTATTTGACATAGCCTATTTGGTTTTGCTTCCTTGACACATAAAATGGAAATGAATTTAAAATTTTTCCTACATTACACATTTTAATTATTGGTAACGTTTCAAATGGTAATGTAAGGCATTCATAAGGCTGCGATCACATAGAAGTAGGCCCTATACGGTATACGGTATTCGACGGCTATATTTTGTGTACAGGCACGGCGAGCTATTCGTTTTTCGAATAGTGCCCTCTTATGTGACGGGGTAGCATCAAATTCATGTGTTCGATTGAATCTATACGCGTGCACAGTTGAAATCATGCACCGTATATCCGAATAGTATAGTTCTTTGTTATCGCAGCCTAATGCATATGCATATTTTTATAGGAACATGCATGAGTTCCTTAACCACGCGGCATGTTGCAATAATGCAGCTTATACAGATTAGAAAATGAGTTATGTTATCCCCAACTCTACCTTCACAAAATACACATTAAGGATACACATCACTAAATAGTAGCATGGGTTACAATATGTATGTCAAACGGCAATATGGATGACATAAAATTGATATTTTGTAACTTTTTGTTTTGAACCATCATAACAGCTATAAAAACGGGTGTAAATGATGTTTTTCTGTTTGACTCAATACCTTATATTTCAAGTTTTTATGTAGTTTTACTTGCCCAGTTTTGTCGACAAATGAGATTTCATGTCAACATGTTGAGATATGCTTTATGTCGACTTTAATGTCTACATAAGGCATGTCGACAGAAACCTTAATGTGTACCTTGCACCCCTCTTAATAAAAAGGCAGTAAACATGACAGGAACAACTTTTTTGTAAAATTTCACTATAAAAAATTTCTATGGTAAATATAAAATCAAGACCTGTTATCAGTTACCCAAATATTGCTGTTTTTGTGAAATATGTAAATGATTTGAGTTACTTGAGATACGCTTTGCTGAGTTTGAGAAAAAGACATTCTAAGTCTGTTCTAAGTTCATAGCAACCTAGCAAAAATTTGTATGTTTACCATTTATATAATTTTGGATTTTGTACAGCCACCAAAATCATGATCTCTAAATAACATTTTCAGTTGAAACAACCAGTCACTTTATGGCTGAAAAACCTTAAGATTAGTAGATGCTAGGCTGTTTTAAATAGGAATTTGTAGGGAATGTATTTAGTGGTGTGTGTGCTCTTAATTTTTATGATCTGATTTTTAGTAATTTAATTTTCAAATTCATAAAAAAAATCACCAATAAAAGTTATCTGTTTCTGTAGCCATAGCCAGGGTATACCATTTGAGGCTATATGGAATTGATAATAAGAGCATCATTAATTGTCTATGCAGGGAATAGGCTAATATTTTCACTAGATCGGTTTTAATGCATGGTTATTTTAAAGCTATATTTTAGAGTATCATTAATGGTGTGAATGCCATTTCTCAAATCTGAAAACTTATTATAACACTTTTGTGTTGTGTGAAATTATCCAGTCACAAATATATTGGTCACACCAAAAGTTTAACAATAGCAACTTTCTTACAATTCATGACTGGACCAATATATCTGTGTACTGGACTTATTAAATCCAGTTTTATATCAGTGTGCATTTTATCAGCAACCACTGATTAATACTTATTATTTATATGATGCGATGTGCCATTTGAGATATGCCTATGGTGGTTTATTTAATTGGGAATTCATTACACATATTTAATTTTTCATAAGGACAACCTGTAGTATGGAGTATTTTACTGTGTCTATCATGATATACTTGATAGTAGAAAAATTGAATTCCATTGATTCTTGAATGTGATGAAAAGACCAAGATATATGATGTGCTCTGTATGGTACACAATGCTTGTATGTTATCATGTCACCTATGCTTAGCATCCAAAGACATTCGCTCACACAAGTTACATTCGCTCACCCGACCAAGAAAACTTCGCTCTAACGGGAAGCGACATTCGCTTAACAAGTTTTTACAGCATTCGCTACAGATTGAATTGGAGCGAAGATCGCTCCAAATATTCCTGAGTTTGTTTATTTAAAATAACCATAGCACTACAACATGCACGAGTGACGTTCCCCTTCATCAATTGACACGATGTTAGCGTAATGAGAGTATCATTCGCTCTCCGTTTTAGCGAACAAGTCGGAGCGAATATCAAGAGCGAATGTCACTCTGCCGAGCCAATGTCTTTGGACGCCAAACCTTAAATTTGACAATACTTGGTAAAAGGCCCATAACGAGAAGTTCAAATGGGGGACTCAATTTCAAAATGTTCATTTTCATTGACCCAATGATTTCATATTTTTTCAGTGATGCAAGTTCTCTGGACATTTCCTGAATTCAGGAAATTTTACTGAAAAAATCTTGTTTTCAAGTATTTTGTCCTGAAAAAAAGAATAGGAAAATGACCTATATGGCAATTTTAGACATTTTCAGGAAATTTTGACTTGAACTTTGACCTTACATCCCTGTGTTCTGAAAACTGAGAAAAAAGTGGAAATAACCCCCCCCCCCCCCCTTGGTTACTGATGTGCTTGAACATTAATGCTACACAGTCTTTACTTTTAAGGGGTGTTGCACAAGTCAATTTGAGTGATATGCAGCACACAAAATGCCATGCCATTTCTCACTATAAATGTTCTTGACATAAGCTTAGGAAGGTAGAATTTTCTTAACAAGACATTCACATTTTATTACCATAGGTTACCAATATTTTGTTTTTGTTAACAAAATTTTGTAATTTTTGCTCTTTGGTCTTTGTTATCAGTATGTAGGTATTGGTTAGATCATAAAAATTGAGAATATTGTTGTGTATCTTTTATGTCAATCTTAGAAAACTATTTATGATTTTACAGACCTGAAATCCATTATACAGTGTACAGATATAAATCAGCTTGTATAAATCATGTATATCTTGTACATTTACCAATAAGATAATGGGTCTTTATTGTTTCAATATTTTGGAAACAAATGTTTGAAAGAAGTACTGAATAATAATTCTATTAGTGTTACAATAACTGTATCTATGGAGGTCAACCTTGTATTGTTGTAAAGCATAATGTTATAATCTTAATTCTAAATGTAAAATAAAGTACAGAAATCCCCTGCATGTGAGATTTCATAGAAACAATTGGTTTGATTTGGTATTATTGTTTGTTGGCACTAGCCCTTGTTTCGGGCTGTCAATATTGTTCAATTTAGTGTACACCATGTCTGGTACTCTCTGAATCAAACTAAATTCCCAGTGAAAGATGGCTGAAAATGACCATTTTGCCATTGAAAAACTTTTTTGAGGATATTTAAGGTCAAAAACTTGGGCACTTCTTAATAAGAATAAAAATTGAAGTAAGATTTTTATGATAGAGTATAGGCCTACTTTAAAAATGACAATACCGAGCGAAGTCATTAACTTTTTATCAACTTAAATAAACTCATAGTGTCAGAAGATAGAACAGCGACTGCCAAATTAACAGCTGTCTCGCCGTGCTTAAGCAAATTATGTAAGAGGCGTGTAAACTTTTCATTGAGCAGATGCACGGGACTTTTCCATATGATAGCGAATTTTTGATTTTTGTTTTTTCAATTTTCGCCGAAAATCAGATTTCGGCGAGATTTACAGACCTAAAGTACTTTATGACGTCATAATTACGTAACGCCCTGACCAATTTTCATGATTTAGGTATCAATAGAAAGAGGAGACCCTACCCTATACTATGGTATAAAACAACCACACTTTTGGCACGTCAATTTCATTTTCGCAGGGGTGGTGGCAACCCCACCACCCCCCACCCCCGTTAGGTGGCGACGTAGTAGACAATAGCTTAGGTGGCCGAGGGTTAATCAGATACTTGTACCTCCGACTTAATTAAGGTACCGTGCTGGTAGGCTACGGCTTTTGCTGTAGGCCTAACCGCCACACTCCGGCACTCAGCACTAAATGTTCGAAATAATCAATCAACCTTTAATCTGGGGTCACAATGGAAATATTCCTCCCAAAATTCAGAGGTTAACATGATTTAACATGATTTTTAAGAAAATAGCATACATTTTTGAGAAAAAATAGGATTTTTTGAATTTAAGCAAATTTGGGTGATTTGCTATATGAAAAAAATGGATGTAGGCCTACCTTTGTGAGTCTCAGTAAGTTTTTTTGCCCCTGCTTGCCTGCTCAAATGATTTTTTTGTTTTTTGATTTTTAAGAAAGGCTATTACGACGGGAATTCATAACAATTGGTAGATTTTAACGGGTTCGCCGTCGGACAAGTTTAGAACTGTCAAGCTTTCGTCAGTAGGACTAGCTCAGACTTCTTCAAGACAAATATTATAAAGACATATGGGCCATTCACTGAAGGCTGCCCCGGCCCCTTGCCAACAGTGTTGAAAGTAGAGCACCTCTCAAGTTGAGATTGTGGTGGCTCTGAAAAGAGCCTAGAGCTACGGTGGCGAAAGCTTGACAAGTTCTAAACTTGTCCGACGCGAACCCGTTAAAATCTAACATAATAAATTCATATGAAAATGTCTGAGTTTGCATCATTGTGAGGGTTAAACTTTGGGTTGGTTTTCAGTGCTATTCAGAGAAAAATTGAAATGCAAATCTGGTGATGAGTTTGAATATATCCATGAGGTTATATCAAGTGGTAGGCCGCAAGTATACCAATTGATTTTTACATTTTTTGCACG
>JXSR01S026495.1:0-37386 GCA_000969725.1 Ophiothrix spiculata | reverse complement strand
CTGATGTATCGGTTGGAAACCCCACCCTACACAGCCTACTGCGCTTATTGAACCAAACATGATT
Organism: Ophiothrix spiculata; assembly: GCA_000969725.1. Taxonomy (NCBI): domain Eukaryota; kingdom Metazoa; phylum Echinodermata; class Ophiuroidea; order Amphilepidida; family Ophiotrichidae; genus Ophiothrix; species Ophiothrix spiculata. The sequence continues at coordinate 37,322 of JXSR01S026495.1, read as the reverse complement.
ACAAATTGGTTTAACACGCAAGGCTTTTTACAGTTATTAATTCTGTGTCCCACGTTATTTTATTATCCCATTTAAAGTTATAAGCGCTTAGGAACATTTGGCAGAATTATTTTTCTTGCATAAGTAGATGGCCAAAACATTACTGAACACATGTAATTGATTTCAAGTATACAGTATAAAGTGCCTATTATTGAAATCATTAAATTTCCTACAAATCAAATCTGCAGGGTGCGTATGATGAGAGCGTGTGCGACTACGCATCGGTAATGAAAATGCATAGCGCGTATCTTGATTGGTTGCTTGCTAGGCGATCGCGTGAAAAGAAAAGTCTTTCGTACTGCGTGAGGTGAGACGCTTGTTTACTCTATGCATTTGTTGCGTTCACAATTTCATGATTTGTAGGAAATTTAATGACTTCAATAATAGAAACATTTAGTATTGGTGGTTGTACACTTAGTAGTAGAAAAGTATCACATCTAACAAACACTGTCATCGATGTTATAAAAGGTAATGGTGAAACGACTCTTTGGTTAATCCTGTTTCGCGAAATAAAACTGTAGTATAGGCAATATACACTCTTAAAAAGAAAGGATCAAATTGATCCATTAAAGTATCAAATATGAGCTTACCCTTTTTGGGATCAATTTTGATCCAAAATTCTCCTCAAAGTTGATCCTTTTAGGATCAAATACAATCCTTTTTGATCCAAAAAGGATCAAATTTGAGGCGAATTTGGATCAAAATTGATCCCAAAAAGGGTAAGCTCATATTTGATACTTTATGGGATCAAATTTGATCCTTTCTTTTTAAGAGTGTAGTCTCTTTTCTCGAACATTATTGCACTGACAAAGAAATACTAGGCGTACTTATAGCTTGTTGCAGTACTACAACATGTAGTGTAGGACGGGTAGGTTCATCCAGCATGAATTTGTATTTCACCTCTCCCCACCGTTCATCTATACTTCACTGAAAATGTTGTTTCATCATTTGACAAATAATAAATTTGTAGTGGAATTCGTCATGCAAGTATTGAACAACGAATTATAATTAGTCATGAAAACGGTCTGGTATGACGACTTTCTCATGACAATTAGTCATGCTGAAAAATTAGTTTGTCATGACAAAAAAATTATTTGTCATGCACACAAATTAATTTGTCATGCAAGAATAATAATTTGTCACTTAATTTGTCAAGTGACACTAGTTTTTAAGAGGTTTTGTTTTCGGTAGACTAATTCCATTTAGGAATGGCTCAATCCATGTGAAATCAAAGAGAAGAAACACTCAGGTTCTGCTTGCAGGTTTTGCAATGGCTGTCTGGTCTAGTCCACCCAGATGGACCTCACAAGCGAACGCGAAGCGTACGCCTACGTCGCTTGCTTGTGAGGTCCATCTAGATGGACTAGTCTGGTCAGAATCTGATGATGAAGTATGAGTAAGCTTAAGTATGAGTACGGGAATTCTGAGTCCAGTAGTGTTGTTCTGTCCGACTCCGAATCCAATGCGGTCTGGTCGGCACAAACCTAACCTGGAATTAAAGAGTTGTTCTATCCGAACCCAAAGAGGTGTTATCGCTAATTGTCCTCCTGTGCAATCGACTCGAGAATAAAACACCACGCCACTTCTTGAAGGTACGGAAACCCGTTATATACGATATCGTTCGTCATGCAAATTCGTCACAACTCTCAGGTATGGTTAGTCGTGCTCAAAGAAGTTTGTCAACATAGCTTGTCATGCCTACATTAGTTTGTCTTGACCTTGGCTCATGACAATGTGCGTTTGTCAATTAACGAAAAGTACATTTGTCAATCGTTCAAACTCGTCCTTCACAGATTTGTAATTCGTACAGTTACAAAAATATTTTGTCCCGTATTTGTTTTCGTTTGGCATGCGCCCGCAAATATCGTCAAGCGACGAATAAGGGGAAATTCACCTGCATGACTAATTTATAATCCCTGTTTGACGACTTTTCCACCACGTTTGACGAAATAATGTTTTCAGTCTTGGATGTTGCAACTATCCATAAGCTTCTATTTTACCCAGGCTCATACGGTACACTCTTATTGTGAAAGAGTGAAAAACCACTCTAAAAGAGTGAAATTTCACTCTTAGAAAGAGCCATATGAGTGACCAATCTTTTAGAGTGAAGTTCACTCTCAAGAAAGAGTGATAGTAATTCACTCTAGGAAAGAGTGAACCGTTTATTATTATGAATAGGTCTCTCTAAATGATTTGGGAGGGATAAGAATAAATCTTCAAAAGAATGAAAGTTCACTCAATGATCTAGTCGTTTTATTGTGCAAATATTTATCGGTGAGTAGATGCTAGACAATAAACTTCTCGGTGTAAGCTTACTTAATACATTTGCCAATGTATTAAGTAAGCTTACACCGACAAATTCCATCGATCCAGTTTTTGCATGATTAGCGTCACTGTTGGGTATTTATTGTCTGGCATCTACTCACCGATAAATAGTTGCAAAATTTCCGCTGAAATTCCTTTGTCTGTCACTCCTCCACAGTCTCCAACTCAACCACCGCCATGTTGAACAGTGAGCGCTGACGAGTTTTCGTAGTTACAACAGCGCGAGTATCCGCGTTCCTTCACTCCGTAAAAGAGCGGTGTTTTCGAGCCACTCTCCTGCGAGTGAATTACCGCAAAGTATTTTCACTCTTAAAGAGCTAAAACGCACTCGATTAGAGTTTAAACAAATTCACTCAAAATTTCGAGTGATTTTTCACTCTTTCGCATTTAGAGTGTAGTATTCCAAGAAACGGATTTGCATTCAAGGTGTGCGTATATACATGTCCTTCCGTCAAGTATTTAATCTTGTGTTCGATGTGTATGATGTGATAATTTCCATTTCTCCATGTTTTTCTATTAATCTGTTATTAATTTGTACTGTTTAATTGTTTGTATGCATGTACTAAGATTTGAATGAGAAAGATGAAACAAATGACATTTTATAAAAACAATCAACGAATATCATGCATGAAATATTGTGATTAAAAGTTAAGTAGTGTAGTTAACATGCCATGGAAAACATTAGAAATGAATTAAAAAGTTGTTGAATATTTCATCTGTGGGCAAATATATGAATAGGCTTTTTCAAGAATACATCTATAATTGATTTTGGAAGTTGTACGAGTCTGTTAATACATTGCCAATTAAAGAGTGCTCTTAAAATGGCCATAATTGTGCAATACTTGCTTAGGTGCACATTCTTGTGTGATATCTCCCTAATTTAGAGTGCATTTTGACTTCAAAACTTAACCTTTTGCCGGTATTGTAGACACTGGTGGTGGTCAGCACACCTACAACAATATACTTGAGGGTCCCCAAGACAAGAGGTCCACCAAAAACCATCTTTCACATCAGAAGTCATTTCTAGATTGTTTTGTTTATCTTTTAGTATTATTATCTGTTAATTGCTTTATGTATGGCTAAGTCTTGCTTTTAGGTGGTCATTCCTTCTCTGACAGTTTCTTGGCAGGGTTGTCAGCGATTGCGCTCAATAATTGCGTCCACTTTATGACTCAACATAATTTTACCACTGAGCGTGGCCCAAATATGCCAACTACGTCTTAATAAATTAATTGACCTTTTTAAAATTCTGACAATTGTTTCAGTGTGTCAGAACTAAACAGATCCGGTATGGTTATTGATCTATTTGATATTTGCAAGGAAAACATTGTCCGTCATACTATTGGTGATGATATGAGACATATTTTCTTCACAGGGCGTGTCTCATCCCACAATACGTTCGAAGGTCGTAGACTAGACAAATTGCTCCATCACCGATATAAGAAGATTCTTCATTGGCCACTCGGATTGGATTTGAAAAATTCAAACGGTTTTGGGTTATTTAGATCATCTGCTTTAATTTCCGGACCATTTGAAAGAATGTGAAACATGTTTAAAAATCGCATGAAGTGTCTAATAATGTAAAGTCGAATGATCGAAAAGATATATAATTGCTTAATGGGTTCGTGTGCGACACACATCGGACGCTTGGGTCCCAGACATACATAACGGTAAACTAGTAACCATAAATTATAAATATACATCTTGATTCGAGATATTGATATATTTTCGTCTTTTGCACGCAGTACGTAAGAACTGACGCAACTTGACGGATCCCTCGCTTTAAAATCGTAGATCTACATCATTAACTTGGCGAGTCCGGGTCGTGGAATACAAAACCCTGACTGAGATTGAACATCTTGTATTTGTACCTTAACTTAATCTTGAAAGAAAAGATGAGATGATAAAGAGAAAACTTTCAAATTGTTAATGTTCAACTTATCAAGTTCAAAAACAAATATATCGAGGACCGTGTCTGCGTAACAATTATCCCAAGGTCAAAAGAAAAAAGATGTGATAGTTCTTTCAAGATAAATGATCTAATTAATTCATTCATATGGAAAAAGCAATCAGGTCTTGGTGTATACTTTCAAAATGAATGATTTAACCCTCGTCCATCTAATGGGGATGGTGTGGTTAGCACCCCCCCCCTAAAAGATTTTTTTCAAAATGGCGACCGTTCTATGAGGGGATAGGTGGTTACGACCACCCCTTAGGTGACGACGTATATAGTAGAAAATAGCTTAAGTGGACGAGGGTTAATTAGATCATTTATTTGGGAAGAACTGCTCTGTTTGAACTCATTCGACTTTTGGATTGTTGTTACAGATTATTGCCAGTCAACCCTCGAATTATTTTAAACGGTCTGAAAAGGTTAATTTATATATGATCATGATCAAATATCAGGGGATGTTTGCGTGCTAGGAATGATTTGACTTATCGGGGAAAAGGTAAACAATTACAGGATATGCAGGGTAAATTTAGGAACCAATTTGTCAGAAATACCAGAACTAATAATTATGAATATTTCCTTCTACCATGTCTATAATCACCAACAACGTTTGAAACGGAAATAATATTGTCATGATTGTGGATGTTTTTGACATACACTAATATTACTTCCAGCAGGTCGTAGAACTTGATTGCTATTTGAACCTGCGACTGAATTGATGAGTTTTGCGTCAAAGCAGGTTATTCTGTTCGTGTACTATCAAAGAAATTATATCCTGATTTGGTTAATTGCTGCTTTACCCTGTTCGATTCCCTCTGGAGTGAATAACCGTCTGCAAAGGCTGGTCAGACTGTTTCTAACCCCATCTTTGGTGTGCTTACAATAAGATGTCCTCCGGTGATGTCTTTAAAAACAAGGAACACTCCATAGATATCCCACAGTAAGTTCGCCTACATGCGACCAACAGCATTATGTTCTCCCAACTCTGCAAGAACTTGATGCAAAGTCCTATAGGCATATGCGTTTGGTTGTCTGACTTTACAAACAGCAGCATGAACTGCAGTTTCCGTGTTATCTTAGCGGTTGGTCGGCCTTGAGCAGTTTCATGGATGCATGATGCGTGGTGAAGGTGAGACGGACAAATTACCCATCGGCAATCTGTCATTATCATATGATAGTGTAGATTTGTACGAGCCTGGAAAGGTCGTCGTCTTTGTACCTGTAGGAAGAATCGGATCAAAACAAACATTCTTCTTAGCTGCTGGGATTGCTGAGAAGAACATGGGTCCGCTTTTGTAAAAGAACATTGCTTTTCTGGCAGAGAGACTTTTAAGTGGGACATTGCTATTCGAAGATTAAATAGTTATGATTGTTCTCTTAAAGAATGATCAATCGTTGTGAACCTTATGCATTACAAGAGCTATTTAGCCAGCAAGTTCAGGGTAAATAAACAAAATCGTATTGATTCTAGATGACCATGGTGTGATAAAATTCCGAACCAAAATAAAGGAATCTCTCAAGGCATCTCTTAAACTCTTAGACAAAGGAAACGATAGCGTGAGATATAATTGCTGTCGTGACGGGCACAATTTTGAAATGGTTTTTAGAAATTAAAGCTTATTGGGATATTCGGAAACTCAGTAAGAAGCGTGAATATTGGTCAAGCTCAATATTGATAACAAACAGCAAAATATGAACCAAGGAACTAGGAAAACTAAATAAACATGATAAACAAAGACTAAAATACCTTGCATCTAACATGGCAAGTGTATCCTGCTTTTGAACACTTTTCTTAAAGCCCAAATGGCATATTGAGCATTCGTACTCGGATCCGTGAATTATCTCTTGGACTTCAGGTAACGTAACCTTGAGAATTCAGTTTGGACCTTGCTGAAGCTGGAAAGCTGCATGGTCTGTGCTAAAATTGCATATGTCATATATAGATCATAGGATTGTTGACACTTGGTGAAGGTTGCCGAGGACCTAGGTGAAATATGTACCTTTATCATGTATCCTGGAGACACGGTCCATCGTTAAGCAACCATGCAGCATGAATCACAATTCTATTTCGTCACCTTTTAAAAGACCCGACTCATGATATCGAAACCTACCTACACGCAAACTATAGCAGACAAAATTATTGGCTCGAATTGAGGAATTTGACGTTTTTGTAATAAACAGGACAATCGTGTGGTCAGTTTTCACAAGGTAAACATGCATATGGGAAGTTGGTGATGCTTAATAAGTTGTTGTGGATTGTAGTTAATAACTTTAACCTGTATGATCATTACAGCATGATCACAGTTAGTCATATCGTAATATCGTAGATGGATGATATATAGATTGTGGACAGACAACTATTGCACAAAAGGAAAAGTCATGAATATATTCCCGGGATATATTCTTCAGCGATGACAGTCTCTTCGACCATGTCGACTGCCCACTCTGTATTAATCCCCCAAGGTAACACTCTGAAACAAATCAAACAACTTGATAGAATATCTGAGTATGGCGTCAAAAATGATCTTTAGGTATAAGGTAAACTGGGTAAATATTATTCCTCTTTGTAAAATTGCATTGCTTATAGCTTGGTCACAATAATCGTACGAAAAGCTTACGAGCAGTGTTTAGTCCATCTAATAGGACCGCGCGACGTCCTCGCTGCTCGCTTTACTTACTGCTCGTGGACTAAACACTGCTCGTAAGCTAGCTGTTCGTACGATTATTGTGACCAAGCTCTTATTCAGAACAATATTCTATACATATAAACAAAACACTAAAACACAAGTACGGTACATAGAACATACAGAACTATTCTCTTTCAATTGTCTCTTCACACCTTACACCATGAGGTACTTCTTTGTCCGATTAGCTTGCGTTATGTTATCCATTGTTAAAAACAGCATGAACTGCAGTTTCCGTGTTTTTGTAGTTTCATAGATGTCCCGGAGAGACAGACGCATGATGCGTGGCGCCCGGGCGTGGCGAAGGTTGGAAGGACAAATTACCCATCAGGAAAATATCTGCATGAATAGGTCGTCGTCCTGAGTACCTATATATAGATGACAAATTGTATTCTGAACTGCAGAGATTGTTGAAAAGGACAAGTGTCTGTTTTTGTTAAATGAACTGGCTTTTGCTTTTCTGGCAGAGGGGGTTTAAATGGGTCATTGGCATCCGAAGGTTAGTATCAGTGGTTAGTATTATAACATCTCTCTTTTGGAGAGACATGCGTGTTATTGATGTACCCTGTGAATTACTCAAAGCCATTTCGGGAGCCATTTAGCTATCAAATTTAGGGAATGAGCAAAATCCTGTTGATTCTAGATGCCATGGTGTGATAAAATTCCGAACCCAAATAAAACACACTCTTGAGACATTTTTAGTCATAGTTTCCTTGGGGTCATGATCCGGGTTGTATGAAAATTCAATGTAAACATTACAAAGCGTGGCTATTGGTCAAGATCAATATTAACATCAACCTGACAAACCAGAACATGGAGCAAGGAATATCATCAGCAATGACTAGAACACTTATGCATTGATATCTATCTGTCTATACGAGTCAAATAAGCAATCTAATGAGACATTAACCTAAACCATCGGCCTGGTTTTGGCCGATTTAAAGGTGGTTGTAATAACAAGAGGGGAATTAATGACAAAAGTGGTTCGTCAAATTCCATGGATTCCATACCTTTCGGTTTGGATCTTGCTGAAACTTGGGAGCTAGTCTGTGCCAAAATCATGTACCATAAGATTGTCGACCCTTTGTAAAATAGTTGGAGGACCTAAAGCCACCTAGGTTGAATACCTTTCGAATTGTTATGTAACCAAAATGAACATGATGAATATGTTTAGCCACCTTTTTGGAAATAATACAAACATACACAAATTGGCAGACAAATTGGGGTTGAACTGACTTTTGGTTTAGTAAACAGGATAATCGTGTGGACAGTGGTCTGCTTTGACAAGATGACATATGTATATGGGGAAGTAAGTGATGCTTAATAAGTTGTTGTAGGTTGTAAATAATATCTGCAGTCAGCATGAGTAGTAGTCATATACACGGTGGCATATGTGGTTCATAACACAGTTAATCTATAATAGACACAATTGTAAAAGCAGACGAGCTCAGTGACTAAGATGATGACAATCATTTTGTCATTCATTTGACTGCCCACTCTGTATCAATCTGCAGGGGGAATAACCTGTACTGAATCCATACTTTGGCTATATTTAGCAAGAAAAATGAAATTGATGTATGATTGCTATTATCATGATTGTAGCAGCATGCAAAGTCTCAAAATTCAATCCCAAATTCTTAGCTTTTTGTAACTAACTTACCATGCTTAATGTATATACACACAAAGTTTGGTACGGTTGTAATTTTAAGGTTCAAAATTCTTTTCAAAGCTGATTCTGATTATTATAATAAACATGTTACATGAATACATTTCGTGTATCCATCTTTCTTGTTGCGTTATAACTTACCTGTGCTGCCAAAGAACACTATCGATATTCGCAAATTTCACCCTTTTTTCGCGGGATTTAAGTCTGAACTTGGATTAAAATCAAAAGTTAATTTCAAAGATCAATTTTTATATTTAAAGATTATTTCTATCGAGTTCAGTCATAAAGCAAATTATTAATCTTTTAAAGGATTAAAAGAAAGAAAATGTAGATATCGGTATATTGACAAATCACGTCGATTGTATTGTACATAATCCAGACCCATACATGATAAGATGCACTAATTCTGAACAACTTTTGGCTGGTGGTATCATAGACTCACTGACAGAAAGACTAAACTTTTCATTTGAAACCAGTTGATTAAGCTTAAATTTGCTATTAATTCTCACCTGTTCAGTGGCGTAGCCAGGTTTTCGAAAGTGTGTGGGGGGAGGGGGGCACAATATGAAGACGAACCGACAGAATTGTATTGACCATGCGAGCGGAGCGAACGAAGTGAGCGGAGCGATCATAGTGGGGTCCAGGGGCCCGCTTTAGGGTCCTTGGTGGGGTCCAGAGGCCCCCGGAAGCTCAGGGGTTTTGCTGAAACTTGGGAGCTAGTCTGTGCCAAAATCATGTACCATAAGATTGTCGACCCTTTGTAAAATAGTTCGAGGACCTAAAGCCACCTAGGTTGAATACCTTTCGAATTGTTATGTTACCAAAATGAACATGACGAATATGTTTAGCCACCTTTTTGGAAATAATACAAACATACACAAATTGGCAGACAAATTGGGGTTAAACTGACTTTTGGTTTAGTAAACAGGATAATCGTGTGGACAGTGGTCTGCTTTGACAAGATGACATATGTATATGGGGAAGTAAGTGATGCTTAATAAGTTGTTGTAGGTTGTAAATAATATCTGCAGTCAGCATGAGTGGCATATGTGGTTCATAACACAGTTAATCTATTACACAATTGTAAAAGCAGACGAGCTCAGTGTCTAAGATGATGACAATCATTTTGTCATTCATTTGACTGCCCACTCTGTATCAATCTGCAGGGGGAATAACCTGTACTGAATCCATACCTTGGCTATATTTAGCAAGAAAAATGAAATTGATGTATGATTGCTATTATAGCTGCATGCAAAGTCTCAAAATTCAATCCCAAATTCTTAGCTTTTTGTAACTAACTTACCATGCTTAATGTATATACACACAAAGTTTGGTACGGTTGAATTTTAAGGTTCAAAATTCTTTTCAAAGCTGATTCTGATCATTATCATAAACATGTTAAATGAATACATTTCGTGTATCCATCTTTCTTGTTGCGTTACCTGTGCTGCCAAAGAACACTATCGATATTCGCAAGTTTTAGCTTTTTTCACGGGATTTAAATTTTAAGTCTAAACTCGGATTAAAATCAAAAGTTTATTTTAAAGATCAATTTTCATATTTAAAGATTATTTCTATGGAGTTCAGCCTTAAAGCAAATTGTTAATCTTTTAAAGGATTATAAGAAAGAAAATGAAAATATCGGTATATTGACAAATCACGTCGATTGTATTGTACATATCCAGGCCCATACATGAGAAAATGCACTAATTCTTAACAACTTTTGGCTGGTGGTATCATAGACTCACTGACAGAAAGACTAAACTTTTCATTTGAAACCAGTTGATTTAACCTAAATTTGCTATTAATTCTCAATCTGTAAGAGATAAAGTATCAATCCCCGATCAATTCTGTCAGATTTATAATTCAAATATTAAGGATTAATTATAGGTTAATAAATGCGCATTTCATACGCGAGTTAAATGAGACAAAATCAATGCCCGCGCGGTCAATTTTGATGCGTCCAATTCACGAGGCCCGTAGGGTCCGAGTGCATTGGACAGCCTCAAAATTTACCGCAAGTGCATTGATTTTGTCTCATTTTACGAGCATAATGGAATGCAAATTTATTAATCTAATTCATACACGACAGAAAAATAATATTGTATCTTTTGTGAAAAGAAATAAGACCTTTAATATGACCATCAAAATCCAAAACTACTCTAAACTAAATAAATAACCACCTGACAAAAACAATGAAACATCCATACGCACTTAACGCTCGCTACGCAAGCAGGAACGCAGCAAGCGCAGTGCATTGTGAAAATCCACTGCACTCCGTGTTGTTTATAATCTTGCGTTCTGATTGGCTAGGTGACACGCGGAGCACATTCGGAGTGTATGAATTCTTTTTAATCCTTTTTGGATTAAAATCATTTAATCTATATGAAATATTTATTTTAAATCAACATTGATTGTTCACTAAACACGGTCTTTGAAAAGATTAAAATTTAGTATTTAAGATTACATTTTAATCCCATGAAGATACAGAGACTATTGATACTTTTCATGTTTCCTCATTCGAAAACTTTAATTTCCAACCAAAATACCTGATCAGTCAAAATTTAGACATGTTTTACAAAGATCATGACTAACAGGACCAGTCTTAAAGGACTAAACTTGACTCTCTTGCATTTACCTGTATTAAACATTGTTAAAATTATTGTATCATATTTCTTGCATCGGGAATTTGAGATTCAAAATGTAAATTGAAGCCCATTCATGCTGTATATGCTGAGTGAATTTGGTTGAGCAGATAGATTGGATAGTTTGAGCAGTTGATTGCTAATAATTGCGGAACACCCACTAATATTTCATAGAAGTATGCAATAATAACGCCCTATTGCCTAAGATCGGATGTAACGTATCTTGAATACGCGTATACGCGTTAATCCAAACAGACCAGACTGATCTATAATGTAATACATGATGATCGCGATTGTTTCCTGCAATTAAATTGTAGCCCACATAGAATGAACGGTCTTCCTTCCACTCAGGTGTATCAACTGCGTTCATTGATTATGAAATGGTTATGATTATTGCATTTTCCTAGATCTTCGATAAAAACAAAACGAAACATATTTAGGTCATATCTTGAAGGATGCTTGTCCGCAGAACAATTGGCAAAAAATAATTTATCGGAGATGATTCCCAAGCATAACTAAAATATTGGACCCCTATTTGCGGATTTTCAAGATTTATGTCTATTCTACAGAAATTTTATTCTCTGGAAGAACTTAGCTATACAATTCTGCAATGTACATTTGAAAGATAAATGATTCAAGAATAGTCTTGTTCATGGTCATCATGTTGTGAAGGTTCAAACTTTACTGGAGAAAATATCGAAGGACCTAAAAAATCCATAAGGCCAGACTCAATTGTGATCCCCAAGAAGTAAATACTTTTTTATCCATTTTTCTATGGCATAACAAGTTTTTGACAAAATGCACTTGAAAACGCTTTCAGATAGATCACATTCCGTTATTTTAGGCTGTTTTTACTTAAAACCATATCCGATCAAAATCTTATAGCATTGCTTTAAGCTTCCAGTTTCACACTGAGGATTTTACCGTTTTTGATCCATAGGGGGAGATGGTTTGAGTCTACGAATATTCATTTATGGTGAGGCAATTGATGAAAAACTGAGTACCCTTTGTAAAAATAGCACTGATGTGACCAATCGGAAATCTTGAAAGATTTTAATTAAAATTAAACAAAGCATAAAATCCAATTTATTCATTTGGACAAAATTAATGTAATATGGAAATCTACCATGGGTGTACGACATCTCGTTCACAACATTTAGGTTCCTAAATACAAATGTATTGATATACCATATGGAACGGTGTTTGTTTTTAGAACATAGGAGGCGTATCTCATCGGGTAGTCATTATACTTAATTTTGAACCACCATTAGTTTGTCTATTAGACCCGGGCTATTAGATCAAGGTAAACATAAATACCACCATCAAGATTTATTACCAATATGCATGAGTGCAAAATGTTATCAGTTTTCATTTATTTTCCTTAATTACATTGAATCTTTTAAATTTGTTGACATAATTTCAATCAATGCCAATAGACACATTAGGAAACATATCAACTGAAAATAGAGAAATACAAAATAACCTTCTGGTCATTAACCGCTGTATTTTTGTCATAGTCAAAGTAAAATGTGAAGCTATTCTTAAGTTAATTTTATAATGTAGATTTACAATAAAATAAATCTACATTATCATTAATACTATCAACACAAGTGATCTTTCAGTGAGGCTGGTTTAAATTTGTGTTCACTCTCATGGAAACAATGATTTATTTACATTCAGCCTTTCTTTAGATCTTTAGATTCTTATAAACAGTATTTCTTTAGATCTTTAGATTTAAAAAAGCCTTTCTTTAGATCTTTAGAGATTCTTTTAAATAATTACGATCATCACTTCAACAACCTTTAAAAAAGGAAGTAAGTCTTTCTCTCAACTGACTTTTTTTTCTAAAGACTTTGACAAACATTTTGAAAATTATCCTGTAGCCTTTGCCCACTTTCCTACTTATACACACTTATTTGTGCGCTAAGCATGTTAATTTTTTTAAACATCAGTAGTGATCAGGTCTTATCCCACTTAGTTGCACTTTTCCTCTTACAGTAAATCACTTCATCTTTGATGATGACTGGTAGTAACGCCACATTTCACAATATTCATATACTCAGATCTTAGGAGGATTATCATGAGGGTTGATTACAAATACATAAAGTATGATATCATGCAAACAGGCATCCAGATTAACCATATTTAGATACTACTTCCGGATTATCTATATGGCTTACCTATAGAGAGCAACCATCTCATTCATTTGCCAAGCAAAAATGCGTGGTATATTTTCTTCATTTAATGATATGTACTGCCAATAATTAAAGATTATAATGTCCATTGGGTTTATTTTTAGAATATCCTAAGTACTTTATTAAATATCTAATTTAAAAGGAATAAGTGGTGTGGCGACACATCAGGATTGTCCCCCTAGTTGTATCGACAATGCTTACCTACCATGAACAATATCTAAAACATCTGTGAATTTCTTGTGGGCTGTCAGCTAGGGCGTGTGCAACAAGCAATCTCCTCTTTTGCTGGCTCTTTATCAAGAAAACGTTCACAGTGATCCACTGACTCTAAATGTAGGTGGTCAAAGTTACAACCCCAGTTACAACATTCTGATTATGCTTGTACACTCAGCAAATCATAGATTTGTCACAAAGAATGAAATTAAAATAAAATAAAATCAGTAAAATTGGGCGGAGAGCCTCCATTCCCGATATACTCTTTCTATCAAGTTTTAATCGTTCTGGTTAAACATTGCAACTCTGAAGATTCACTCAGTTTCCAACTGTTATCATTCCAGTGATTTCCCCTTCTTAATAGTTCAGTTGTGTTTTAAAACGATTTGAGAAAGTATGATAACGATTCCTGGAATGGTTTCAAATCTCATAATAATCAGAAATAGGGTCAACTTATACTCGGCTTCCAAACAAAATTTTCGCTACCAAACATTTTGTTGTGACGTCAAACTATGGGCGGTCGTAGCCAATATGTGTCAAAAAGGTGTCTAAAAAATTGATAAGGGTATCTTTTACAATGAAAAAGGTGTCTAAAATATCCAAAACAGTGTGTAAAACCCATATTGGTGTCCAAAATTGATATGTAACCCAAAACTGCATGTGAAATCAAGAAAGGTGTATAAAAGTCAACAGCACCCATGGCTGCTCATAGTTTGACGTCACGACATTTGTTTGGTAGCGAAATTTTATTTGGAGGCCGAGTATAATTTGACCCATAGTTATCTTTATCATAGCAAATCCTTTATGTGGTCTAATACATGTATAATAACACTGTATCATATTATCATCGTACGGATATTTTCAAAAGGTAGACGCGTAGGTTATGGCCAATGTAAAGCCACAACCGAAACACGCAAATCTTCACGTTAATAAGCATGTAAACCAGTACCTGTCCATCCCCGTTTTTAGAGATAAGAACATTTCTTAGACGCGTGATGGTTAGCCAAATATTTAGCTTTCTATTTTACAACCTGTTGAAATTCACGATGATTGATCATTTTGGACATTCACCGAATTCGGTCAAATTAAACACTAAAGAAGCTCATACAATACAAAAAAGAACTTGTCTTAAAACAATATAAGCTAATATACACGCCCCTGCACACACTGATCATGCTGACATTAATGAAATACCGGAAAGATCTGAAATGGAAAGATCCTCAAAGCAAAAAGACAAAATTGCCAAAAGGTTGTTTCAATGCCTTAAATATTCAAGCAAATCAAACACGACTTGACTAAAGCCATACATGGTTATGAAGTGGACTCAAAAGTTTTGAATTTTACATAGATGAAATCACCTAAGACATTGACGGATTGAAATCAAGCCAAATAATGAAATACTGACAATTGCAAAGATATTAAAACATAGCATATTTCATCCCGTTAATGTCAGAGTATTAAATGTCTTATTATATTATTATTATAGACCGAATACACTGGATCAGTAATATCTTTTGCGCCTACTACTGCAAAAAGAAAGAAATAATAACACACAACCCATCAAACTAACGAAAAGAAACACTAAATGGCTCCGGTATTCGTGAATATAAAATCTCTGATGTAATTTTGCTGCTTACTTCTGCATAATGGCTATTCAGTCGTTTCTAGCTCCTGACTAGACATGTATCGTGCTATGTCCATCGTCTTGTCTTTATTTTTTGTCGCATTTTGTCCACTGTTTTGTCTTTGTGTCACTTCTTTGTATTGGGTTGACCAAACGTTTTTAGCTCTGCTCTTTTGGGTACTTCTGCAAAATAACTCCTGGTGTGTGTATTATCCATTCAGACAATTAAAATATTGACTAGCGGTGTAACTGTTATTGGTGCCGTGACCTCGCTAGTCGAAAATAACGAAAGTAAAAGATTTATCCCCTGACCTGCGTTCTCCAAAATTAGTTAAAATAACGACACAAAAACCTTCATAACTTTGCAACGGAAGGTCGGATTTGAATAATTCAAACGGTTTTGGATTACTTAGATCACCTCAGTGGCCCCCTTGCTATGAAATCCCAAATAGGGTACACGTTTTGGACTATTGCTGTCATTTTCCCTGACGGATAAGCCTGCCTACTTCGTAGAACGAAAATACGGGACACTCGGTGAACTTTATTAGGAAAAAAAAATCCCTTAGTTAATGGGCTTTTCAATGTCAAGCTCCTATTTGACATGCAATAGGTATTTTTCATTTTACATGCCAGTTACATATTAATGGCATTTTAAAATGCGCGCGGGGCGCGCTAAATTTTTAGCATTTTACGTTAGAATTATATGTTTAAGTTGTCATTAAGCGTGTACTGCAATGGAGAAAGGGGGTTATTGGGTGTTATTGGGTGCGACATGTGTGAATAAAGAACTTAGCCTCTGCTTTACAGAGCTAGTCTTTATGACAATCTCTGATCAGTTTGTAACTCAAAGAAAGAAAAATCGGTTTATTTTGCCAACTTCATATAATAGTAAGAATTATTTGTACTGTACAGAGCAAGTTTCGAAGATTGTGACCATATTTCTGAAATTGCAACTTTTCTAATTTATTTGAGCCCAAAAATTAATGTAACTTAAAACAGGTTGACAAAAAAACTAATTTTCTTTTTGCTTCTGCACGGTCTTTAAAATTTGAAGAAATTATGTGATAAGTCCAGTAAAACTATAAAGACATATGCTGGCTACGTTTAAATGAAATTTTTCAAATCTGACCTTGATTCAGTTTAATACTTTCTTTCTTTTTTTAGTTTTATTTTATTTTTATCTTTTTCTTGCCCCTACAACTATAAAAGCAGATAAACATACGCAGAAAGTTTTTTTTTCCTCGGGGCTCCTGCACAAAATATTATAGTTTAAACATTAGTGGGCCCTATGATAGATCTTGTACATTTTTAAATTTATCATTCAAATCCTCATTACGCTTTTTGTGCTTTTTTTTTCTTCTTCGTTTTCCTTTGTCCCCTTCTTTTTCTTCTTTCTTCGCGGGGCCCCTTACCCCTCGGGGCCCATGGACTTTGTCCACCCAGGCCACCCTATTGCTACGCCCGTGGATCACCTGCTTTCATTTTCAGACTATTTGAAAGAATTTGATTCGTAATTTAAAAATCACATGAAGTGTCTACCTATAGGAACTTTTAAGAACTTTGTCACAAGGGCAGATTGAAAATCGACATTTCAAGACAAATTGCAAAGCACATGAAAGCTTCAAGAATGATATTTTTAGACATATAGAATGATAAATTATTGTTTTGACGGGTCACGCGACAACTGCGGTTTAACCAATGTAAATGTCACATCAAATTCAAGCCTTCTGAAACTCCAATTGTGTCAAAATCAAATGTAAATGTTTCCTTCTGAATCATTTATATTATCAATAACCAACTGGTTGTCACTTGTCTAGGATTTTTCATGCGGGGAATCCAGAGAGGCGTTAATCATTGTACATTTGGCTATTCCAAATCTTTTACATGAGTTTGAACAAAATGGTACCAAGGTTTATTCTAGCGGTGTCATATACAAAGGCATAGAATACAGCCGTAGAAAAACACAGAATACACTTGGAATATTTTATATCTAGCACAAGCTTTTGATACGTTTAATCATGACATCCTTTTATACAAACTTGAATTGTACGGCTTTAGGGATATATTACTGGACTGGTTTGGTAGTTATCTACGTGGAAGAAAACAACATGTTCATTATTTATCTAGTAATTCAGATTATAATTATATTACATGTGGAGTTCCCCTATAGGTTCAATCCTTGGTCCGTTATTATTCATATTGTATATAAATGACATTGCTGTACCTACTTCTTTATTTGATATAATTGTGTTTGCTGATGATACAACATTAATATATTTTCATCCCTATTCTCATCCCAAAATAGAATCCAAAATGTCTGAAATCAGTAAGGAGCTAAACGAAACCAACAATTGGTTCAAACAAACAACGTTTCTGTAAACGCTAGCCAAACTAAATACATATTGCTAGGTGCTTCAGCTACAACTAATAAATATATTGATGCTGCAAATATGAACACAGTTTCCAATGAAAAACATAAACTCAAAATAATATTAGATAATGTATCATTTGCTCGAGTAAGCTCAACAAAATGTCTAAGTGTCATCATTGATGAAAAGTTGACGTAGAAAAATCATATTAACGCCAAATCTAGGACGATATCTAAAAATATTTGAATTTTGACTAAATTTAAACATTTTGTAGCACAAAATGTTTTATATTCATTGTACTGCACACTTGTACTCCCTTATATTGATTATGAGAACGATTTCAAAATAATGAACATTATAGATGTCGCACTGGACCAATATTTCATAAGCGTAAGATAGTAAATGTATTTGACACTTTCAAATGGGATTGGCAAGATGTATGTATAAAAATAAAGCAAATCGTCTTTCATCAATATTTTAAGCAATACTTTATTACACATAATCAAGTACAGGTCAACCTGCTACGTTTAGCATCTGGGGGACTGTGTCATTAACTACCAGTCCAGTGATAGAAACCTATTTGAAGCAGTCCCTGACGTCAACATCGAGAATGAATTTGTTATCCAACAAAACACATAAAATAAACGTGTAACATATTTTGAGTATCATCAAATAAAGCAGTAATTCTTAGTCTCTGGTTTGTCCAGAGCAAATGTGTATTTGTTTCCCGATTGAGAACTATGTAAACTAGATTTAAAAAATACTCTGAGCAAAATATATTTTGTTTAATTCTTCTTCTTGTGGATCAATTGATGTAACGGGAATAGAAATAAGATAGGAATGTTAATAAAATAAGGACATATCTGTAGGACCATTTTTGGATGGTCACAATCGTCACAAAACGTTGCATGCGATTTTCTTTTAACTTGAGCATAAAATCAGGTTTTTAAATTGTTGCACAATATTAGTGCCGAGCGGTTAGAGCACGGGTCTCGTAATACAGAGGTTGTGGGCCAGGCTCCTTATTTCCTTGGCCAAGAAACTTTACTCTGATTGCTCCGTGGTTCGGATAGTCACGTTTAGCTGTTGGTCCCCTGTGCGAATGCTCCTTCTTGGGGCGCTGCATACAGTGAGTCTATTAAGAACGATAAGATGATCCTATTTGAACCAAAATATTCCTTATGAATATCTATTAGGAAATACAGCTATACAGCCGATTATAGATAAATGTTGACACGCTTGACCGAAATCGTACGAATAGCACTTATTTGCACTACTTGTCAGCTTGTTGAGCTATACTTCATTAAATCCTAAACTGAGCAGAATTCAAATTTGTTGCCTAATGTTGGAAAGTCAAGGTATGCTTATCCTGTTAGAATGACAACCAAAATTAAGTTCAATTAAAGCAATGCTATAAGATTTTGATCAAAAATTGTTTATAGTAAAAACAGCATAAAATGAAGGAATTTGCCTATCTGAAAGCGTTTTGAAGTGTATTTTGTCAAAAAATTGTTTTGCAATTGAAAAATGGATAAAAAGCACATGCATGCTTTTTATACTAATACATGTGGAATTAAATTCGGGATCCCGAATTTAATTCAACAAATGGCCATAAAAGAAAAAGTAAGCATAATTAAGCAAAATCATTTAGAGGGTATTACTATCTACCCAAAACAAACCAAGTAAGCTAAGAAAATCGAAAGTCATGGGTGACAGGGCCTAGGGGGCGCTTCATTTTTAACACTTTATAGTATTGCTTTCAGTAGCATGCAACGTTTCGTGGCGCTTGTGACATATCGAAAAAGAATGGCCGGTCATAACATCATAAAGTTCTTTAGAGTTATGCAATACCATATTAAAGTAAATTCCTTGTGGAGCAATGTAGCAACATTCAGGAAAATTACTCAAAATTATAGAAGACACACGTCAGTCTCAAAGGCAAAAATAAGAAGGGCTTCACACATTTTATGTGTATAATTGAATATAACTGTTACTGAAAATAATCTATCCATTCTGATTTGAAATATAACAATATTGAGATAAGGTTAATAAACAAGTCCCGTCAGCATACTAGTATTTGACATTAAATAACCGGATTACCATGATTACTGTAGAGACTAGCAAGCAGGCGTCTCCAGCCGCTCTTGATTGCATCAAAGTTTGACATCAGTGTTCCTGCTAAGGCCGTATGGCGCGCCATTGGCGCAGGAGCGGTGAAATTGTAAATTATTACGATTCAGAAGAGAATCAAACAGATACGTAATGACAGATCCGCTATCTTAAAAAGGCGGGAAAATAATCTGCTATGCACTGTTTCTTCTTCAGAATTACAGTTTATGATTTTGTATGTTTTCAACATCATGAGTTATTTTAAAAATTTTGAGACCAAATATGAACGTTTTATTGAAGAATGAGCTTTAAGTTTCCAAAGGCAATAAAAAGGACAAAGCAAAGTTGCATCCGACCAATAAGGTTTTTTTTCTCGGAAAGATGTATCCAACATATGAATGATTTTATCATTTGAGCCTTATTAAAGCAAGAAGCACTGCATGTGCATATGCCTAGTGAGTCTGCGTGTTTAGTATGCAACGAAGTGCGGAGACATTTTCGTAAACACATCAGCCGTATGGGGAATTCGATATTCTAATGCATTATTACAACCACGTTCGCAATCAATGTTATACACATGTGCAATGCAACTACAGATACGTTCACATACAGTGTGGTTACATACGTTTGCAATCATATTTACATACATGTTTAAATCATTTATTCTGATGAAATCCGTGGTAATTTTACTTGTCTGATGCGATGGCAATCCCACTAAAACCGGAAATTATGATATAATAATACTTATTGTATGTAATACCGTTGTGAAAGGCCAGTACAGTGTACACTCTACTATATAATTATATATGATTTCTCATCAACAGGAAACAACCAGTCTATGGTTAGGTGTTTATATTGCGTAAACATCTGGCTTGTGGACAACGAGGATGACCATTTGCGCCAAGATGTCTCAGGACATACACGCCAATATTACAAATCTGCTAATTATGTTGCCTTGGATATTGAAACACAAAGTCCATTTTTAGGTCGGGTTAACGGATTCTAGATGCTGGATATCCTCTACACGGGCATTACCCATGTAAAGAGATCCCGGGGGGGGCACTCAAATATGAAAGTGACGTACCTGCTCCTACCGGCTTTCGAAATGTAGAGGCAATAGGTGAGAAATACATTGAAAAATAGGGGGTCATTCGGTGTAGAGGGTAAAAAAACTGGGTCATTTTGTTGGTAAAAGCGAAAAACAGGGTTATTCGGTGTCAGTTTTTGAATAAAATAAACCCAATTTTGACATTTACGAAATCGCTGACCTTCGAAATGTTCGTAAAATTTTCGAAAAATCAACAAATTAAGCGAAAAAAGGGGGTCATTCGGGGTAGGTTCTTCGAAAAATCAGGGCAGTGGATTGGAGTCACCATAAAAAAGGTTGACTATCAAAATAATACGGGGTCATTGGGTGACAGCTCAGTGAAAAGGGGTGTCATTGGGGGAGAGCGGAGCAAAAAAGGGGGTCTATCGACAGGGGCATGACGCGTGCCAATATATGGGAGTCCCCCCCCCCGGGAAAGAGATACACATGATGAAATATGTCCTAATTTCAAGCAAAGGTCAAATAATTGTATTTATAAAGTTCACTACATTTTGTTTTAGCGGTAAAATAACGGAAACCATAGATTGATTTTAAGGACACGTCGTGATAGTGAGGAATTTCGAAGACGACAAAACACAGTGCATGTAGTAAAATCGATAACCTGAACCAGTAATTTTGAAATTTTTGTACCCCTTGTACGAATACCAAATAAAAGAACAGAAAATATAAGACAAAGTATATAAAAAGATACAACTTTAACAGACACCAATTACCAAAGCTTTGGATAAGGGTCAAACCATAGTCGGCCTTCAAACAAAATATGAGGCCGACTATGTTTTGGCCCTAACATTGCAAAGTGTGACATTCCATGATTAATAAAAAATAAAGTTAGATCATCGATTAATAAACTTGGATTCACGGTATGGTTGGTTGGCGGATGAGGTTACTTTAGTTCAAATTTATTATTATTTGTTACTGAAAGTTAAGCTATAAAGTTAAGCAATCAGCATTATGCACAAATATTAAAAAGTAAATTAAACGTATGAATTTTACAGACGTACGGTATCCTAGAAAATGGTTACATAGTGATGTAAATATAAACAGTTACAGGAACAACGTATCGTCTTGGTTTCATATACAGGGTGAGTCAAATTGAAGTGTAATCAACGGATGATTTTTTTTACAGAAAATCTGTTAATGTTTGTCAAATTTAATTATATCTGATAAATAGCAAATTTTATCAGCTTTCATGAGAATTTTAGTTTGTTGAAATTAATCAATGCATTCAAAAGTTACAGCCTTTTTAGTAAAGGTACCCAATGTTGATGTCGAACAAATAACATAACATGAACTCTTTACTGTACAACAGTGGTTAATATCTTATTGATTGTGCAATGATGAAGTTGACGCTGCATTCAAAATGTTAAACGGACACGCATTGTGCAGAGATACTGAAAAAGATTCAACGATGCACATCAAAGTACTGATGATCATTTCAGATATCAAACTCTTGACAACCAATGCCAGGAGATATATCACGGGGCATCAATGTAGCAAACGCAGTAGTATTTTGTTGCAATTATTAAAGTATCATCAGACTCATAGTCCGGTTGAATATCGCCGTCTGTTTTGTCTGTAGTTTCCGGATGCCATCAAGGTCTGATCACCTCAAGCTATCTGAAATATTGTTTATAAGCTAAAAATCACGCAACTCTTTGTAACAGAAACAAGGAAGGCTCTGGAAGATCCTGATCCGGGTGATTCAACAAAACAACAACCGAATTAGAAGATCTTTTTTTGAGAGATCTGAACATTACCCCAACAAGAGTCAACCCGCTACCCGATATTTCACAGCAACAGCCTATAGTGTTTTCTGGTTATTTTATTTCCGTAGGCGTTCCTATCATAACTGTTGAAAGAGACAACACTGAAAACCAAAACTGGTCAGTGTGAGCTTTAAGTTAGTCAGTATTGCTGGACTAACAAGGATGACTAGCTTAGCCTAGTCCAACATGCTGGACTAGTCTCATTTTAGTTGCTTGACTAGTTTTAAGTTAGTCTGTTGACCAGCTTGACGTTAGTCCAGTAAGCTGGACTAGTTTAAGCTTGTCGCTTGACTAGTTATTGACTAGTTTTAAGTTAGTCCAGATGGTACACATCTTGACTAACATAACATTAGTCCAGCTGGATGGACTAATGTAACACTAGTCCAGCTTCCTTGACTAGCTTACTCAAACTAGTCGATCCCAAATAACAAACCTCAAGCTAGTCCAGCCATGCTAGACAAACCTAGTGCAATATAATATGCATGCTATAGTTGCAGAGCCACAGGATACAGAATTTGATATAGCTAATCCGTCAATAATGTAGAGAGAGGTTTAAGAGTGACATATGAGTACCACCAAAATAGTCAGCTGCATATAAACAAGTGATATAATTCACGATACATCAGTAGTACATGATGGTGACATTTATGAGGTTAAACGATGGCACGGTGTTTCACATGTTTGTGCTGTCCACTATGTTGTCTTCAAAGACTCCACCTGACCACGCTCAGTCTGACTAACATAAGCTATTTACGCCAGTTCAAGTTGGTCAAGCTCTTTTGTACCATCAAGGTAGTCAAGCTCTCAGTCTAGTCTGGCAAACTCGTGAAGCAAAGTTTCGCACATTAGTCAAGCGGGCTTGACTAGTTTAATACTAGTCAAGCAGGCTTGACTGGTTTGAAATTTGGCTTGACCAACGTCAAACTAGTCAGGCAAGCTGGGACTAACCTGCATGACTAGTTTAAAGTTAGTCAAGCAGCTGCTTGACTAGTTTTTGTTTTCAGTGAACAGCCTTTGTTACCAGTACAGACGTAAACAAAATAGCGTAGTTTGTTCGCTGTTCAAATTGGGTACCTCCACTCAAATGACTATAACTTTAGAATGCTTTGTCCGATTTCAACACAATAAATTTTCTATGAAAGCTAATGAAATATGACATCTCATACAGGGACATTTTTTCAAAAGAATAAAAGGAACTGGTTATAAAAAATCACCGATTAAGTTACACTCTATTTTGACTCACCCTGTATAACTGATATAACTACTGCCTGATATATAGAAAATAATTTGATAGTAAAATGTTAAGTTTATTTGATGATGCTGTGAAAGCAAGTCAGGGTCAATGACATCATTCTCTATCCTTGCATACCCTGGTAATCCAATGTTTGTATCTCAGCTCTTCAGACCATTCAGCCCTTAATTTGGAGATCCGTCTCTAATTACTCTAACCATAGTATTTGTGGAATGGTATGTCACATACTATTGGGTCTACAAAGCGTGAAGGGTCCTGTACTGGCGTGAAATACCATGATAGGTGCTGTGACTATACTCCTTTGATAGTCAGTTGCAATGTAATCATTATTTCATGACATACTCGGAAGCAATTGCTATTAGCTTTCAAGTAATAATGACAAACTGTTAATTTGGTTTAAACTAATACATAAAACATCCAATGCGACGAGAGGTTATAACCAAAGCGACTCCTTGCTTTTGAGGATTTGTTTTTAATAGTCATCAGCTCAGTGTTTCAAGTTCATAAAAGTATCTAAAATAACTTTATGATGATATACAAAGAGTATCGCGGGTTTTTCTTTCTTTTTTTATTGAAAGATAAATTGTTTACTTGCAACTTGTATGCTCCAATAATAATACGTGTAAACCATGGGGTACATAATTTGTCAAAAAATAACAGAGTTTATATCATAAGTGCAGTGGTTTTAAGCCATGAGATAGTCCGTGCTTATGCACTGTCGGAACAAAACCGAGGTGATTTCATGACAAAAAATAAACTGAATTTATATCATAAGTGCAGTGGTTTAAGCCATGAAATAGTTCGTGCTTTTGCATTGAAGCAAGGTAATTATCCGTGTAAATCAAGGATTACATTATTTGTCAAAAAATAACAAATTTTATATCATAAGTGCAGTGGTTTTAGCCATGAAATAGTTGGAGCTTTTGCACTGTAGGGACAAAAACAGGGTTATGTCATGACAAAGAATAAACTGAATTTACATCACAAGTACAGTGGTTTAAGCCATGAAATAGTTCGTGCTTTTGCCCTGTAGGAACAAAACCGAGGTGATATCATGACAAAAAACCAAACTGAATTTATATCATAAGTGCAGTGGTTTAAGCCACAGTGTTAAGCCATGAAAACGTCCGTGCTTTTGCACTGTAGGAACAAAACCTGGGTGATATCATGACATAAAAAATACTGACTGTCAATGATAGTAAAATATAACATTCACTCCAATTCTTCCTAAGCCAGTTCCACTTTAAACTTCATAATACAAGCCTATGCATGTACTATTGCACTTTCAGCATGTGCTGGCATTCAATACAAAATATGTTCATTGTATAAAGACTCCCAAAAAAGTATCGCCTCGTCTCGAAAAAATGGCCCTTGCGCCAATACGGTACTCACAAACGTAATTTGAAGATACTGAAAATAAGCGCTAAATTTTCAGCTTTCATTTGACACCTTATTTGTGACAATTGGCTGGGAAACATTGAAGTTATGAACTTTTTAAACCCTCAAGGTCTATTTTTAAAAGTTGCTAATTTCATTTTTCGCACTGTACAAACCAGTAACTCAAGAGTAAGGATAATAATGAGGTAAGTTTAGCCACTGGAACACGCGACCATTGATTTCTAAGCATTATCCATCAACATTGATCAAGATATGGGTTTTTCATAATTTTTCATTAATTCATTGTTATAAATAATGAAAAAACGATATAAACGAGAGAAATGACATTCAATTGGTAGTCATTACTGGCATTAAAGACATGGTGCAGGTACCAGACCACACAGAGGACGAATAACGGTGTGCGATGTTTTTAAGGCTAGTAATGCCTACCAGTTGAATCTGAAGTTTTATATTGTTTCTCATCATTAATAAGATGAAAAAAACAACAATATATTGATGTATGATGATTAGAATCCAATGAAATATGGTTTGGAAAGCAAAAACGCAAGCTTCAGTGACCAAACCTACTCCCAGACCAAACTCACATCATCTTGATCCATAGGTCGGCGCCACTGATTTGTACAGTGCAAAAAATGAAATTAACAACTTTTAAAAATTGACTTTGGGGGCTTTAAATGTTCATAACTTCAGTGTTTCTCAGTCAATTATCAGAAATAGGGTGTCAAATGAAAGCTGAAATTCCAGCGCTTGTTCTCAATATCTTCAAATTACGTTTGCGAGTACCGTATTGACGCACGAGCCATTTTTTCGAGACGAGGCGATACTTTTTTGGGACTCTTTATTATAGAGAAGATCTGTTTTATGCCGGTATACGGTATATGGTCAAGGACTGTAAATCAAGGTCATTGTAGTATTCTAAGGCAGTTTTGTTGATGGTAAGAAGAAAACCATTCTAACAAAATGACAGTGTGCTAATGATCATCAGTTGTGTATACTTCGGGTCAAGTTCGCCTTTCCTTCCTTCAACCTTCTGAAAAATATAAAACTAATTGTAATTTTTGTTGACTTCTATTCGGAGATCCTAAAGACAGGTGTCGGACTGATCCCTAGTGATGACAAAAATATATGAAGGGAAAATGTCTGAATAATGTGGACTTTAATGAAGAAGATCTGTATGAGGAAAAACACGACATAATAAACATACATGCCACAAGGATAAACTGAATAAATAATGTGTTCGGTCTTATTCTGCTATTTTTTCATTAAATCTTTACAGTGTAGGTACTAAATTTATTTCTGTCAATGTGCCGGTCAGATTATGTCCGATGCACAAAATGGTGAAATTAAGTAAATAAGTCGTCTGCGGTTTTTTATGCTTTTATCCAAAGAGGAAACCTCGCCATTCTGTTATTTGAGGTTGATTGGACAGTTCCTCAAACATTTTAAAAGCAAATTAAAAAAGGTTTCAGCAGCAGATTTGACAATCTAGTCGGATACCTTTAAGCCAATCGTTAAACCGATGTGTAAAATCAAACCAGGAACACATTATGCAAGTTTAATATTATACTCATCGAATATATTTATTCGTAGATGTTGAATAAATAAAATTAATTGTATGCTATTTATATACTGTCCGTTCAACTAAAGGCACGCGTGAGGACGAGCGATGTAACGTAGAAAAGTGTGCCAAGAATTCTAGGTCGCATCGCAAGACAGGCAATTATCAAGCCTATAATGCGAGTAGGGCGTTATGGAATTATTCATGTAAGAAAACACTTAATAGTCCATACATCATCGTTCAAGTCTAATGATACAGTACCTATATTAGTCTTTGGTATTCCAACTAGGCAAGGAATAAAGCAATAATTGTGGCGTTGCAGACGCCTACGAGGAAACTTTCATGGAGTCCATATCAATCAACATTTAAGTACTTTAATAATTACTCTCATCCACTCTTTTTGTTAACTACGTTCAGCAAACTTTCACTATTTATTCTCTAGCGATGTTCCTCTGCAATTATGAAGGCGTTCTCAATGTCATCTCTACGTAAACTTTCTGGAAAGCTACCGCATCACATTACATTCTTTGGAAAGCTACCGCATCACATTACATTCTTTCTTGATAATAAGGACATTTATCAATAAACTATACATGATTGCATCAAATAAAGGTTGTTTTAATACCTGTTTGTATGGTCTATATTTACTTAGATGCTAGAACACCTAAACATTCCCAGATATCGTTTTTTAACACCGTTTTTCGCATGAATTGATTTTTTTTCATGAGAAATGTTGATTTTTTGATACTTCATTTATCCAAGGTTTATCATTTACTAACATTTTCTCAAACACTAGAGGTTTCTGAAATGTATGAATGACGAAGTGTATGTCGGGTTTAACATAAGAAAAATATTGAAGAAAATAGAAATATAAAATTGGTCATTATTAAACTGCTATACTTTTCTTGTGATCGAAGCAAAATGTTGAATTATTCTCGAATAAATGGTTGTTTTGCTGTTGGAGATTTGTAAATACTTTGTAAAGAACATTTAAGTGGACAAAATACTCTTTAATTACAATTTACCAAAAGCGTCAGTCAAAAGCATTAAGTGTCACAGTCCCGTTGTTGTCATTATTATGCATGGTTTATGGGATCTGTTCTTTGCATATTCAACTCGCACTTCCATCATGTGTCCCTGCTTCTGCATTCTATTTGAATTTCAAATCAAACTTCTGGGTTTTTACATCAGGTTTGTTCTTATTCCACACAGTATTGCACTAATCTTCAAAGCAAATCTCTTCTCTTCTGATGTCTCGTAGTAACGTTTCACTTCACAATAGTCATAAACTCAGATCCTGGGATTGTGGTGTGGTGGGTAATTACAAACACCCACATACAGTGTGTCATATAGATAATAATTCAGATGAACAATTTTAGATTTTACTCAACTTTTGCATTACTATAATTACCTAGAGATACGTAACCTCTTCGCTATTATTTCTCACACGTGAGTTTGTTCCTTCATTGATAAAAAATACTCTACAAAACCCACCAATAATTTAAGATAATCATAATGATGCCCATTGGAGTTTATTTTTAGAACACTTAAAGTACTTCATTAAATTTCAGATTTTAAAGGATTTAATGGAATGGCAACACACCAGGATTGTCACGCTAGTTGTATCGACAATGCTCGGATACCATGAACAATTTCTAAAACATCTGTCTGCGAATTTCTTGTGGGCTGTCAGCTAGTTTATACAATCTCTTCTGTCGCTTGCTCTTGGTAAAGAAACGTTAACTGATCCACTGACTATATTATTGTATGGTAGTCACAGTTACAGGGTGTCCCAATAAACATTGTGCATGGGAATAAAGCTGATTTTCTCAGAAGTTTGTCTGACTATCTTCTTAAAACACATATTACTTTAAAGCTAATGCCTGTGTCTATCATTGTTGAAAATTTCAAGCTAATCCATCGATGCAAACCAGAGATATGATTTATTTTGTCAGCTGGTATCATTTTTCTTCTGCACAATGGAAAATCCTGTAGTTAAGAATGTTATCAAAGAACTTCATCAAAGGCTTCATACAAACCTTTGACACTTGAGTACTTAACATCGAAAACATCACTACGTACCTAACTTATATTCTTCGAAAAATACACCAAAAACAAATTAATTAGAAATTTGTCTTAATTTACATCACACGCAACGACTCTAGATTCATTAAGGATTAGATAAAGATAGAAAACTGCTTAAAAATTGCACAAACCCTAAGAGGTCTTTTACAAGATATCTTTGAATGACGCTGGTTGCCCACATTGCTTCCAAACATTAAGAATTATTTCATGTGCTTATAAATCGTATGAATTGATGACATGATATTCTGCGTTTTGGTATAGCCAATATTGTTTTCAATCTTTTTTGACAGTTCTTAGAGTTATGAATGTGTATCTTTTCTTCACATGTCCAATTTAAGTCCTTTCTGATCATAGCGAGCTGTATGTCCTTCAATCTGTTTTCCTAGATGGTGGATTCACTTTCTTCCCTGCTTTCCATATCTCTAACGACACAGCATTCCTCTTCGTTGTCATATTCGTACTTCACTTCTTCGTCATAAGGTTTATACTTCATTGTCAATAATTAACCAAACGTCAATGATGTTTAGCTCATTTCAACATTTTGTTCAATGCTTCACCATAGGGATTATCCTTGTGCAGAAGGAAAATAATACATGCTGACAAAATTAACGATATCTCTGGTTTGCATCGATGGATTTTCTTGAAATTTTCAACAATGAAGAACAAAGGCATGGTCTTAAAAGTGATAAAAGTTTCAAGAACCTAGTCTGAAGAACTTCTGAGAAAATCAGCTCTATTCCCATGCACAATGTTTATTGGGACACCCTGTACAACATTCTGATCATGCATGTACGCTCATCAAATCATAGATTTGCCAATTGCCATCAAGAATGAAATAACATTTGAAATAAAATAAGAATATGGGCGGAGAGTCTCCGTTACCGATATGCTGTTTCTATCAGGTTTTGATCGTTTTGGTTAAACATTGCAACTCTAAAGATTCAGTCAATTTCAAACTGTTTTAATTTCAGTGATTTCACCGTTCCAAATAGTTCAGTGGTTTTCTAAATCATTTCCAGGAAGTCTGATAACGGTTTCAAGAGAGGTTTCAAATTCCATAATATTCAGAAATAGTCAATCCATATCATAGCAAATCCTGTGTGGGTATGATAGCACTGTATCCATTTCATATATTTCATTGTACGGATACTTTCTAAAGGCAGACGTGTAGGTTATGGCCAATGTAAAGCCACAACTGACACTATACGTTAATATGCATGTAAACCGGTATCCGTCTGTCTTAGTTCTGATAGATAAGAAAATACTTAGGTGTTAAACCAAATATTTAGCTTTCTATTTTATTACCTGTTGAAATTCACGATGATTGATTCAACTGGACATTCACCAAACTCGGTCAAACTAAAGTCAGAAGCTCAGAAAGAGCATACTGCATATTTATGAAAGAAAATACATTCTTGCATGCAAGAAAAACAGCATATCTCACTTTTTGTGAAACTTGCAATCGTTTTCGTCTTTAGCATTTTGGAGATAAGCAAACAAGTAGAATTTCAAGAATGCTCTCAAAATATCGAATTCAAGTATTTTTTGGACAAAACTTGTATGCTTAATATTAATAATATAAATTAGTATCACTAAACATCTGTTCCTGTAACCAACTATAAGGTGGATTACTCACTTTCATACACTGACCATACTAATATAGAATTGCCGAAAGATCTTTAAAAGGACAGATCTTCAAAAAAAAAAAAAACAATTGCCAAAATGTTATTTCAATGTATTTAAACTCAAAGAAATTAAACACGACTTTGCCAACGCCATACATGGTCATGAAATAGATTCAACAGAACGGAATTTTACATAGAGGAAATCACCCAAGACATTGATGGATCGAAATCAAGCCAAATAATAAAATACGCCAAAAAAATCGGCATTGCCAAAGATCATGTCGGGTATTACTTTCAATTAGTATAAATTTCGTTTAACTATTATAATGACCACGAGTTAAAATGTGTCACTAGCAGTTTTTTGTCTTTTGCGTTGCCAACTACCCCAAAAACAAACTTAACACACACAACCCACGACAACCCCAAGAACACCCCAACTTCTAACGAAAACAAACACCAACTGGCTCCGGTAATCGTGGAAATAAAACCCGTGCTATAAATTTGCTGCTGAATTTGATTATAAATGCCATTGCAATCGTATCTGGTTGACCCTTCGGAATAATTCGGAGACCCCGTCTAGTCTCTGGATCGTGCACACAATTGGCGCACTTGTCTTTTGTCTTGCGTCTTTTTAACATCTTGTTCAATGTTTTGTTTATTCATTTGCACTTAGACTTTGTAATGGTTGACCAAACTGTTTTCGAACTCTGCTCTTTTGGGTCATCCTTCCATTTTATTTTTGATTCTTTGCTATAACGTGGAAAAATAATCAGTAGTTACTCGATAATTAATTTGTATTATAATATTTTTGTGACTATAATTTCGGGTGTTTTAAATCTGAAAGTCAAAAGCCTCGTATAGCACGATTTTAAGGACTAACCGGATGTACCCGAGGATTTCTAGAAGGGAAGTCTTGCAACAATACTAGACATTTAATGTAAAGAATTTACAAGGTTGTTTGAAAATATTCATAAAATGCGGAAGAAATATCATTATTATCACCAGAATAACAACCTGAGCATGCGATATCATATGAAATAGGTCACATTATGATTTATTATCCTATCACAGGTTCTATGGAAATATGCTAACTTAAATAGGACGTTTCATGAGGTTGTTACCCCATTAGGTTTTATATATTCTTATGAACATGAAGAACTGGGGCTTTCTACATGATAGATGTTCTGTTTAGCTTAATTTGAAAGCTGACACGTCAATGTAATCAGATATAATGGGTGGTATTACATTTCATAGTTATCACAGGATTACGATACTAATCTGGACACCTATAGGAACTTTGCCACGCAATGTGGCATGGGCAGATTGAAAATCGACATTTCAAGACAAAATGCAAGCTTCAAGAATGATATTTTTAGGCATATAGGAATGATAAATCATTGTTTTGACGGGTCACGCGACAACTGCGTTTTAACCAATGTAAATGTCAGATCAAATTCAAACTTACTGAACATTTTCTTTATACAGAAGTCAAACATGACAACGTATATATGATTTGTGTCTTTGCAATAGGTTTCTTTCAAATAAATGCGGGTGGAACCGAGGGACTTTTAACATTATACATTATTAGCCAATGGCTAAAACTGCCTAAAGTAGGTAATTGTACAGGATTTGGAACAAAACTGTGTCATACTTAAGGGTCAAGCGGTGCACGTTAGTACCTTCTTAGAACACAGCAACGCCAAAGATAAACGAATGATGTGAAAAGACAACGTCTAAATCTCAACGCCGGTTAACATTTTTGTTAACAATTTTAAAATACCTGGTTTGAATACATGTATTTAGTAGTTACTACATTTTAAACAATGATAGAACTGTCAGTGTCACATAGCCCTAAGTTGCCCAGATTGCCATGTGTTCCTGAACTTCGAAAGTACTTGTACATCATGTCAATACCTTGATCTGGAAAAAGAGGGGGGGGGGTCAACATAGATGGAGAATGGATAACAGATTTGCGATTCGCAGACGATGTAGCTTTAACAACAACATCAGTCAAAGGAATGGAGAAACAACTTAATGACTTGAACGATGAAAGCAAAAAGATTGGCCTGAAAATACACAAAGGGAAAACAAAGTTCATGACAAACTACAAAAACCAATGAGTCCATAGAAATAGAAAATGAACAGATTGAAAAGGTTGACAGCTACAAGTATCTGGGCCAGACGGAGAAAATGGTAGACAACACGAAAGAAGAAGTACTTATTAGAATCAAGTCTGGTTGGAGTTGCTTTGGCGGTTTGGTCGATATAAAGATACTAAGTATCCTGTGTGACAGAGAGATACCACTCATACTAAAGAGAAAAGTATTTAACCAGTGCGTTCTACAAACAATGACATACGGTTGTGAAACCTGGACAACAACACAAAATATCTGGAACAGAAACTCAAAACTGCACAGCATGCAATGGAAAGACGAATGCTGAACGTTACTCTTAGAGACAAAATACGAATTTCACAAATCAGAAGAAAAACCCAAGTTATAGACATCATAAAGAAGATAAAAGGCAGTAAATGGCGTTGGGCAAGACATGTGATCAGGAGTCGAGACAATCGGTGGACTAAAAGGCTTACTGAGTGGCAACCAAGAACAGGGAAGAGAAAGAGAGGCCGGCAAAAACGTCGTTGGCATGATGACATCACCTCCTACCTAGGTACCACCTGGACAAGAGTGGCAGATGATCATGATAGAGAACAGTGGTGCTTACATGAGGAGGGCTACAGCCAACATGGGCTGACATAGCCAGCAAGGCAAGGCAGGGCAGAATTTTGAATCTGGTGAATTCACTATAGGAATGCATTTAGAGGACTTCCATTAAATATATTTGTTCATTTTGGTCATCCTATATAAGACCGTTCCTGTTGTTATTCATTTAATATACATGATATTAAATGAATAACAACATGTCGAATTAATGTAACGTGTTTTAACTGAGAATCAGCAATTACAGCCAGTTAATTAACATGGTTAATAAAAAATCAATTTAAAAACAATAATCAGATAATCTTGAATCTCACGCGCTATTTCTTTATATCAATGCTTTAAATGTGTTCGTACGCATTATGTTTGAGAACTATGAAAAAAATGCTAACAGTTAAAATAGATTTCTGATAATAATTCTTCTCATGGATAGAGAAAAATATGATAAAAATACGGTATCATAGAAAATTAAATAGAAAAGTTCTTAGAGAATGTAGACATCTATAATGATGTCGTTAATATCTATAAGTCATGCAATGTAGTCGATGGAAATTCCTTATGGAGTAATGCAACAACGTTAAGGAAAACGGTCATAGTTACGCAAAATTATAGAAGATACACGTCAGTCTCAAATGACAAGATATTAAGTTTGACAAGATAAATCAAAGTAAATCCGCAGTAACGTCCTTTGAGCAAGTACAGTGTCCTTGCGGTATGTTGAGGGAAAGAGTAGGTGGCACAATGATCCTATAGACCAGACTAAGTTATAACAGCTAATTCTGTATTATGACTTCAGACGAAGCCAATGCATATTCATATTGTTAGATGCGAAATCAAACAATCCAATTTGGATGTACTTGAACTATTTCTGTTAAAAATCGATTATTTTTCCCGAGACGACTTAGGGTGGAAACATAGTCGGCCCCAAAACAAAATTTTTGCTAACAGACATTTGGTCGTGACGTCAAAATGACGAGTGACTCCAAATAAAATAAGTTCAACACAGACATGACAGAGTTGAGACCAAATAAAATTTCGCACTAGATTAAACATGTATTGAATTGCCATATACATTGCACCAAATGTTTGTTACCGGTTCATACTTTAAATTCGATGGCAAATATTTGGTGACGTCACGACCAAATGTTTGGTAGCGAAGATTTTGTTTGGAGGCCGACTATGTTTTCACCCTAACAATTAAAATCAGGAGTTCATGTAATCAGTTGATTCGTTACCATTTTCATGGGCCAGCAAACAAATTTGGGAATAATTTGAAAAAGATATGCACAGAATGTAAAAAGTTAAAATCCTAGCTTCAGCCAAAAGAACAAAATAGTAAAAAGGATCTATTTATTCAATAAACTGATAAAATAAGGAATTGGACTGTCTTGAAAACGTTTGGGTTGGCAAGAAATTTTAGAAATTTTGTTTTTGTTACTTTAATTTCAAATCATGATTTTTGAGGTCATTCACTAGTTACAGCAGTTGTTGGAGCCCCACCAAGATAGCGGCGGCCCCACGGCGGAGACTGAAATGGAGAAAAATGGTTTGCGTGTATGGTGCGTGACGCGTCGTGCAAACTCTCTATTTGAAAATTTAACTTGTGTGACTTTATCATTTGCGTCTGTATTAACATAAGAAGTGTTTCTAAAATATACCACATTTCAGCTGAAATTTTGCAAATTGGGCGCATTTAGTTTTTGACGAAATTCCACCCGTCAATATACCAAACAATACGAAAACGCACTCCAAAACTTTTGAATACCCCTGTATTCCATTTGTCAGTAAGAATCCCCCGGGACCCCTGACTCTGGAACAGTTTGCTTTTTCACGTTAAGAACTAAAAACACATTTGCATACTGTTGCATTTTGTAACATTTGATCTTAGTTTTTAGTTCTGTGCATTAAAGTGATTGTATATTGTTCTCTTTAATCTGCAAAGGGAC
This sequence comes from Ophiothrix spiculata, assembly GCA_000969725.1. Taxonomy (NCBI): domain Eukaryota; kingdom Metazoa; phylum Echinodermata; class Ophiuroidea; order Amphilepidida; family Ophiotrichidae; genus Ophiothrix; species Ophiothrix spiculata. Next base: position 2,047 of record JXSR01S026495.1, on the reverse strand, counting down.
TAGTGTAAAGCACTTGTACCTTATTATCAGATGTCAGATAATAAGCGTAAGCGAAAATGCTGCAAATATATGAATAACATTCCTTGGTTGTATATATTAATATCTAATTATAGGACCAATTTTATCTTCTTTGGTTTCATGTACTGATATGAAATACAGGAAATATCAATACCTGGTAGAAAATAAGTTGATAGTAAAAATGTAAAGAATGTTTGATGATGCAATGAAAGCATGCTAGGGTCAATGACATCCTTCTCTATTCTTGCATGTCCTACTATCGAATGTTTGTATCTCTTCAGACCATTTGGTCCTTAATTTGCAGATCCGTCTCTAATTATCTAACCATAGTATTTGCGGAATGGTATGTCACATACTATTGGGTCTATAAAGCGTGAAGGGTCCTGTACTGGCGTGAAATACCAGAAGGTGCTGTGGATGCTCCTTTGATATCAGTTGCAATGTAATTATTATTTCATGACATACTCGGAAGCTACTGCTACTACCTCGGTTATAATGACAAGCTGTTAATTTGGTTTTAATTCATCCAACATAACATAATACATCCAATGTGACGAGAGGTTATAGCTAGAGCGACTCGCTGCTTCTGTGGATTTATTTTATAGTAAAGGCATTGGTTTAGTTCGATGTTTGAAGTTTGTAAAAGTTTCAAAAATACTTTGATGGATAAAGAGTATCGCAAGTTTCTTTTTTATAAGAACGAAATTGATTACTTGAAACTTTGAGTAATGGTTGCTTTGCTCTAATAGTAGTTTCTAATCCGCATAAATCATGTCGAGCATGATTATTGTAGACACTTCAGGTAATTTTTAAATTATGAATCAAATTGCTTCAAATGAATTTTGAATAAAAGCAGGTGATCTAAAGAATCCAAACCCGTTTGAATTTTTCAAATCCGACCTTCCGTTTCAAAGTTATGAAGGTTTTTGTATAATTAATTTAACTAATTTTGGAGACCTCAGTATAGGGGATAAATCTTTTAGTTTCTTTATTTTCGCCAAGCAAGGTCACGGCACCAATCCAGTTACACCTCTTGTCAATACACAGAGTAATTTGGTCAATATTTTAATTGTCTGAATGTATATTACACACACAACAGGTGTTATTTTGCAGCTTTTTGCGCCCACACATGCGCGGGATGTTTAAAGATGATTAGTTCCGCATGATAAAGAGCTGATCAAAATTGCTTTAGGCGGAAGAATAGGCGCAGAAATTACACCCCAAACAGTCATTATTTTTGCCGCTTGTTGTTTAATTACATTTGATTTAACAGATATATTTAAAAAAATTCTTGAGTGTGCATGGATGTCTACATAACTTGTACTCCTCTGAAATTCTCTTTTCTTCACTTCCAAAAAAATTGTCAAACCTTTGTAAAATCAATAACTCTGCAACCACAAATCAGATTTTTTTAGTACAAATAAGTGGCTGTGCATGGACAAAATCATCTTCCTGATAACATATTCTTTAAATAAAAATGGTCTATCTTATTGCGCGGAACTCAGAAAAACATCTGAAAATGCAGGTGAAAACGTATCTAGAAACACTTTATGTCAGTATCAAAACAAAACTATCAAGCCCACTTAAAGTCATGCCTGCTTGAATATGAACTATGCCTCAATGTATTTGTGTGTCAGCGGTGTGAAAAATCAACGGTCTCCTGCCAAGTAATGGGTAAATGAAGTATCTAATTATTGTCATTGTCAAAAAAAATAAATTTATATCTTAAGTGCAGTGCTTTTAGCCATGAAAGAATCAGTGCTTTTGCACTGTATGAACAAAACTAAGGTGATGTTAAGACGTAAAGAATACTAACTGTCTATGATAGTGAAAATATAAATAACACCCGATCCAATTCTGACAAAACCATTTTCACTTTTGTCTTCATGATATATTTTGTATACTACGGTATTGTATTTTTAGACGTTCAATACATAATTTAAAAGATGTATATTGTATTATAGGAGATCTATTATATGTGTCATACGATGCAGCGCAAGGTAGATGGTCAAAATGCAATAAAAAGCGC
>JXSR01S026494.1:5835-19284 GCA_000969725.1 Ophiothrix spiculata | reverse complement strand
TATATCATGAGTAGCTCATTCAGGCCTATTTTTTAAAAATAACATTAGGGACCGCTCATTATTTACGCCAGGGGGGGAATGGTAAAATTTAGGGGGGAATGCGAAATTATTTTTCCAGAAAAAGGGGGGATGCGAATTTTTTTTTAAAGGAATGAAGGGGGGAATGTGATTTTTTTTTTCAACTGTCAAAGAAAAAACAATGAAAAAAGAAAGAGAAAATTGATAATTTAAATGTAAAACGTTAAAAAAATTGCGCGATTTTCCATCATTTTTGTAATCAAAATAAACAATTTTTTGAGCAAAGGTTTTATGTCAATTTTTAGCTGAAATAAGCAAGTTTTTTGTTCCATAAGTTTTCGTTCGGCCATTTTTGCTTCAATTTTTTTTTGACCCAGTTGTTAAATTCCCCCCCACCCCAGGTTAACCCCTAATTTTGAAACTCCTTGTGTTGCCACTGACGGTATATAGCAGAACGATGACGGTATATAGCAGAACGAAACATGAATTATCAGGACGGTTAACATTGCTCCGCTGGTGCATGCATGATACGGCCCTGCAGTGAGGACTGTTACAGTGGCGGCACCACGTGGGTGAATGGGTGGCATAGGGGGCATTTTTTCTGCCCCAGAAAAAAAAATCAGAAGCTTCATTTCTCTTAATTATCCCTTTTTATTGATAATTTTGACACAAAATGTACAAATTTTAGCGCGCTGCATGAGTATTTCATCACTTAGTAGCAATTTAGCCCCACATAGGTGTTTTTCAGACAAATTAAACAGATTTGTCGAAATGTTTGCCCCCCAGAAATGTGTCTTGCTCCTCATTTGACGCCACCCCAACCACCCCCACCCCGAAACTGAGATGCTGGCGCTTCCAATCAATATTTCTTAATTTATATAGTAAATAATTTGCTATTTCTATAGAATTTTTTATAAGTTGTACCCCAGGTATAGGCCTATAATGTTGAAATAAAATAGTTGTGTGGACATCCTGTAAACTGCGGGTTTGTTTTATAGCCTCAGTTTCACATCATGTTTGCCTTTACATACACTCAAAATACATGAACAAAATTAATTGTCAAAATAATTCGGGGGGGGGACCCGAATTTTTCATCAGTCATTAGGGGGGAACCCGAAATTTTTAAATAGAAAGTAGGGGGGAATCCGACAAAAATGATTAAAAAAATCGGAAAAAGCCCATTACCCCCCCCCCCTGGCATAAATAGTGAGCGGTCCCTTATATTTGTATAAATATAACGATAGTTGACAGAATTTGATCCAGAATGTAATATTCCATTCACAAAGTTTTGCGTACTATTTCAATACGAATTGATTTGAGTGATATCAACCTAAACTGTTCCCCATGTAAGCACGAGGACTCAGTGGCCTAATCGAACAAGGCGTCGTGCTAAGGACCAGAAGGTACCGGGTTCTTAAAAGATATCATTCTTTAAGACCAAATACCTTTCCCACTTCCTTTTCTCATTTTTATTTACGACATAATTTGCCACTACGTACTGTAGCAGCCGTGTTGCTGATTCATTTTTTCCGTTGCCATCGGGAGACCAGCCTTCCCCCCCCCCCCTGGTGTCACCCATGACCAGGAGTCCGGGTCTCATTGAACTACACGGAATAAGTCGCAATCCATGATTTATAATTATTGATCAAACATGTATAAGTACGTTCTACACAATTGAGTAATTGCTAGGACACTCAGTCACACGGACGCTGTATTTCGTTACAATGGTATACAAAGTTGCGTATCTCCTTTGTTAATCTATTGTGTTAACCCTCTTCCCCTACCACTGAACTTTGTCGGCTTACTCCATTTTTTCCCCATCAAAAATAACAGCAAAGGATGTAAAAGAAATTACATACTAGCAGATACCCGGGGTCAATTTTGTTTTGCGTTAGGTGGACGAGGGTTAAATAAAAGTTAATTGAAGTGCCCAAATTGCTATTCTAGTGTCCTTGTACTAGTAACCCAAATGGAGTAAGCTCCTTCAAAGCTTTCCTTGCATGGCATATAATTTATTTGTCGTCAGGGTTAAAAGAGAGAAATCACTAGATGCAAGATTATTATTAAATCCTTGGCATTCAACTGCCTTACCCTCAGAATTGGTACGGACCTTATTTTAATGGGGAAAAAAACTTTTAGCATCCTCAAAAGCTGTATTTGTGTTTTACAATTTATTTGTTTCAGAAACTTGAGTTGAAGTAAAGTTCCACATAATTTCTTTGTGTTTAAGGACTAAAAGGTAGAAAGGATTTCACTAGACCTTCATTTCTTGCATTCAATATCATTATAGTACAAATTAAATTTCTTTTACCTTTGTAGTAGGAACTAAACTTAAGTAAACCTTTCTAAAAGTGGTCCTTGTCATTCATTTTTCTCTGTCGTGGGGACAAACCTAATGGACGCATATTCAAAGAGTAACTGTTATGTCCTTGGCATTTAATCCCCTTATCCTAAAGACAGAATGGAAAAAAAAATTTCTCAAGAGCTGTACTGCATGTTCGGCGAGTATTCTTGTCCAAAGGACAGTGGATATCAAGCTTACTCAAGCACTGTCATTGTTTTCATTTTTGCCCCAAAGATAAATTAAAGATAGCTTCCTCGGTATTTATGTTCTTGAAACAGAAGTATCTTATCCCAAGGGCTTCATAAAAGCTTTCCAATATCATTATTGATATGAAATTTGCTTTTCCTAACAGTGGCGTGACCAGGAATTTTAGAGTAGTGGGGCACAACCATCAGTTTCCAGCGAATGACATAAGAAAAAAAGATTTAAAAAAAAGAACACCCAATTTTTTTTACGTAGCTTTTGAAAAGTGACAAGAAAAAAATAACATTAAGCGCACGGGATATTTCTGGACTATTTTAACATTTCCTTTGATTTTTTTTCTCTTCTCATTTCTTTGCTTTCTTTTTATGCTCCCGGTTTATCTGAGAGGCCGAATAGCTCAGTGGTTAGAGCGCTCGCACTGCAAGCGAGAGGACCGGGGTTCGAGTCCCTGTTCGGCCAGGATTTTTCCCAATTAAAATGAAATCCTGGCCTGTTTGTGATTTGTTTGATTGTTATTAATGTTCTAGCTTCATTTCAATCGATAGTGTATGTACAACGTGAGTTATGTTTTATCAAATATTTAGGTGGATTTTTGTCTGGTCCAATTTCATGATTATTGGTCGTAAAGTAGGGGTGTTTCTGAATGGAATAAAAATGAGTCACCTTGGAAACTTTATCATATCTGTCTTATTTTTACCTCAAATGTGATCATTTTTTCAGCACAGATAGCACTAGAACATATTTTATGGTTAGAATACTGATAGATGACTAGCCTAGCCATACACAGAGATTTATCTCTTGTACGTGACTAGTTGCTTGTATTAAGCACGTTTAATGTCATTGATATATTTACAAAGGATATATTGCTATTAGACTATTTTGTTTGACCATCTTTTAACACATTTAACGAGTCTTAAAAGATGCATATGTGTGTTTTGGGGTCATAAATTCAAATATTATGAGGTTACGAAAATACTCCGTTGATTACTAATCAAGATTATTTTTACTCACTGCGTCAATAACTGTTGCTAGTAACACGGAAAACATAATTAATTAATAGATGTTTGTGAATTCGCACATCATTTTGATTTGGTAAGAGTGGCAACATTGCTAGCCATATAATTGTAACTTACAACATATGTGGCTGTCCCGCCACTAAAATGAGCCGCAAATGCCAGAAACTTCATTTTGCGCTACATGTAAAAATACATGTCAAGGTCGTAATTTTGCCCAAACTGATATTTTGACAGACTCACAGTCCTTGTGCTTACTATAAAATACCAACAAAGTTTCATTTCAAGAAAAAACGTAAAATAAAACTGCATATTTTTAGGAGAATCAACAGAGAATATAGGGCTTACTTATCTTTGAACGCGAGAATCTCAGTTTATACGTTTTACTTTACTTGACTTCTGGAAATCGTGTAAAGCTCATTAAGGTGTCATGTTAATCCTTAAAGCATGGTCTTTGCAAACAATTAAACAAAACATGAAAATGAAAAGAGGTGGCATTTACGGCTGGTTTGGGATTGGCGGTCACATATATATGTGATTAGGTGATATATATCACTGACGGGTAACAATGTAATGTCACTTAGAAAATTTTAAGCTAAAAGATATCAATATAATGTGCGGTTCTAAATCTGAATGGAGCATACTTAACTTTAACAGCAGTAACAACAATAATTGATAGCCCGTCTAATATGTATTGTCTCAAATTGAAAAAAAGCAATGTTAAATAGACAAAAAATAACCACTTCTATGGCGCAGTTTTCCTACTGATCATAAATTCCTGTAAACGGAATTGCTCAGGTTAGAGTCTTATATTATTATTTAATGAAAATTTATGATGGCGCCAATGAAATACGTTATAGTTTTAATAAAATGTTAATTTAAAAATCGAAGCCAAAGCATTTTCCTGTCCCAATAAAAATATATACATATAACGTATACAAACAGTCTTTGTAAATTGAAAGGATTGCTTTGGCATCAAAATATTGTATTTTAGAGCAAATTCTAATATGGTCATGATGGTCGCCACTGAATAAATACCAAGCTGTAACTTTATGTTTAATTAGTTACTGTTTTATGTATGTGTTATGTACATTTCCATACCATAGACGTTGGTAATATTTGTCTACCAGGAAACTACTTCTTTAGTTAGTAGTTATTATACATGTATAGTTAAATTTGACCAAATTATGGCCCGGTTTGTTTGTATGATGCACATTATCTACAGAAATAAGAAAACATTTTTATTGATTCGAGCATTATTGTTACCCCAAAAGCAATACTTTTACTATGAAAGATAAGGCATTCATTCCTAAGGAATTATTATCCATGCTATGGTTTCTAACATGAGTCAACCCTGGACTTTTTTTTTGCCAAGCTTTAATATCTGATTATTATGTCGGAGTGTAAAAACTAGGACATAGAGTCATAGATCAATGAATGCTGGAGACATGGGGATCCATAACACCAAACTGATTGCTTCAACGCCTTAGATAAGCAACGTTATTATATTGTGCATGACAAATAAACTAAATCAAACGATTCTATGCTTTAGGACAGCGTAAACAAGCATGTGCATGCTTGTAATGAGCTACGGCAAAATCGACAATGGTATCTTTACTTGCGATTTTAAATACAAGTTTTATATACAATAGCATATGTATAGCACTCTTAGGTTACGAAGAACTATATGAACATTATCATTTTTATATTTAAAAAAATGTACCTGGACGGTTTAGTCTTTCAAGAATAAAAACATCTGTTGTAATAGGGAAACTTTAAAGTAAGAATTGAGACTGCTATCTTAAGTCTGAAAGAAGAAAATACCAAGGGGAAAATCACCTGCACGAATATATTAAGACAGTAAAGATGTTTCGGTACACTTGGCAGGTAGTCTTTTTCAGAGGCCATAGGGATGTGACACTCCTTAACATTAACCGTATTCTCATGTTTCTGCTAAATAAAGCACATGTTAAGAACATGCTAAAATGTAATTTACTGAATCATTATCAATCATCCATCTAATATTTAAATTGGTAATAAAAAGTTGAGCTTCTGCTTTAGAAATATAATTTTAAATGAGCTTTTACTTTGTCATGCAGAAAAGTCATTTTCAGTGGAAATCGAGCGTAATGCTACGTTAAATGGAATGGAACTAACTTAAGAGCTCAATGCATACCATCACGTATATTGATCAGTATCTGGCAGAGAATGATATACTAGTTATATTAATGATTTAGAAAAAAATAACCGTTTTAACTGCTTACATAAAGGAATTTCAAATATTTTATCATAATTGATAAGCATCTTTATATTTAAATAAAAAACTGTTCTACCCTTAAGGGGTCACTAACATTGAAGGGAGTTACAGGTATGTGGAGTCTATTAGTTCCCTTTCAAGCCTCATTTTTTGCTCCAGAAGATGCCCATTTCAAAACTACTTTAGTTCTAAAGATCCACATTTTTAAGATGACTTACCAAAACCTTTTTAAGTTAAGTCGGCACACTTCATTTTACAAGCAAAGGCTGTGATTTTGTGAAACCTCTTTTTTACAACATTCACGAATTCTTTAAAGTACCTGCAAATTTTCATTAAATAAAATATTAAACAACCAAACAAAAATCATCATCAAAATATGCAAGAATGATTATTTAAGATTTGGGAAAAATGGTGAGGGTCCCTTAACATCAAGCACACATATTGTAATTGGAAAAGGTTACTTAAATGAAGGCATCACATTCAAATAAAATGCAACAATAACGCTACTAAACTCGTTAATATTAACACTTGCAAATCAAAACATCAACCGGTTATCTTCACGATTGCTAACTGCAAACAAATCTATATTTCAAGTAGTCGGTCTTCTTCAGGGCCATAAGCAAAGTCACATATTCTTGTCGAGATGATGCCTTTTAAGCTTCAGATACGTAAGATTGGTAAATCATGCATGAAAAATTAACTAATACATTGCCTTAGGGTAGAGTCAACATGCATGCTCGTGCATATCAAGAGATTTAGCTTTTGAATAATCTGTTATATGTTATATTTTGCTTATGATCTTTTTTTGCGATATATATTCAAATAAGTCGTTGCCTTAGGGTAGAGTCAACATGCATGCCCGTGCATATCAAGAGAGTTAGCTTTTGAATTATCTTTTATATGTTATATTTTGCTTATCATGTTTATTGCGATGTATAATAAAATAATTTATTTTGCTTAAAGGTTAACAGAGAAAGATGCCTGTATAAATATGTTATTTTTTCATTCATTCGTTTATTCATTTTAAATTATTTATTTATTTATTTATTTATTTATTTATTTATTAGTTTGTGTTTATTTATTTATTTATTATTCATTTACTTATTTACTTGTATATTTATTTATTAACATTATCATCAAGACTAAAATGAAAAACTAAAAGGATAAATCGATTGATACGAGTATATTTAAGAATATTTTTCACGGCTCTATCATATTTAATCTCATTAGGAAAAACATCGGCAAGCTGAAATTTTTAAAATTCAAGTACTCATTTTATTTCGATCAAAAACTTCGAAAAAACCTTTGCTCCGCTTTGCTTCAATGCCACTTAGACTATTGTAGTACTTCATGATTTACTAGTCTTTCAAAATTCCACCAACATAAACTTCAGATTCTGGATTCTAGAGATCATGTTGGTCAACAGCAGTTTGACATAGTCAAATTATTGAATGCCTAAAATAGGGCCAGACAAGTGAGACTCAACCATATGTTCAACATTTTCATTCTTTGGGTCCATCTTATTTCAACCAAAACCTCACCAAAATTTATATTATTCCCTCATACTCCACAAGATCCGGATTTTACAATTTCCACATATCAAAGATAGACAATTATACTAAACATTCTTTACTTTTATCAAACCATTTTAGATTGGAATAAGTTGCAAAGTCACATTACATCCACTCCTGGCAAAGTCTGCTATGAAAAAAACCCTTGCAAGGGATGTCGGGGGATAACCCATGCATGGGGCAGCTACCTTTGTCTAACTTGTTCATGTTTTGTCCATCGTTGCATTTATTTTTCCTCATTGTCCTGAACACCTTTTATTGGGTGTTGAACCCATTGAAAATACGTTTGCTAGAATATCTCGTAATTTAGATGTTTGTTGTCTTTTTGTTTGTATTTTCTTTTGCTTGCTATGTTTGCAATGCAAGTCGTTTTGTCGAATAAACATGACATGAAATTTGGTACAAACGGCAAGTAGTTAGTTTGATTTAAATGATTTCTTTAATTGGTAATCACACTTGAATATATTTTCTTACTTTGTATACTTTCTACATGCCCCAGCTCTCTTCTTGGTATTTGATAATGTAATATAGTTGTGTTTAAGTGGTTTAACCTGTGCAATATATCGTTTATTAAGTTTGCTATGGTCATTATTATGACAGATAACAAATTTCCCATGTGGACCTAATATTTTGCTATTGGTCAGTGAAAAAACGCCTCGAAAATTGTCATCGCCCGTCAAAGCCATTGCCAATCTTTACGATTGGCTTATCTTGTTGTGCAAAAAAAAATCGAAAAATATATACTCCATGTGTGTGTGTCAGTGAAAATTATATATAATTTTATATTTGTCAAGTGTTATGGTCAGAGATTTAAAATGACCGAGGGTAAAATATCCTTACGGGTTCTTAAGCAATACAAACAAGTACACTGTAGTACATAATACAAAATATTATGATCATAACTTTCTGAATTTTAATCAATGCTCATTTTAGTTATCTCCACAAACTAACATAATCAACTTTGTCTTAATATTTCGTATACATATGCTTAATCCGCGCGATCCTAGAATACCTCCAAGGTATTTATCCAATTTATATATTCTGATAAATGTAGTCTCAGAAGCACAAATGAAGAGTTGACTTGCAAAACGGCTTACATCCATGTTTAACTTTTTGAGAAAAGGGCAAAACATAAGTCGCAAAATTCCTGATAATGATTTTAGTAATTCTGTACGAATATGTCTTTAAAAATAAGGTATAATATAGTTTCTTAATAATTGACATGGATGTAAGCCGTTTTGCATGGAAACTCTTCAAATTTCAACTTAAGAACCACCTATCTTCCAAATGTTTGCAAAACTTCTTTATCAATTCTTCATTAGGCTATGATGTACTTTATAAATACCAAATCTCAACATCAGGTCATGTTTAATCAAAAAGTTACAATATATGGGCCTTCAACCCTCGTCTACCCAGGCTATTTTTTGTAAAACGTCTACCCAAGGGGTAAATTTTCGTAACGGAACTCTCTATGAACTTGGTTTTGCTATCAATAGATAGGTATGGTCCTCTCCTATCAAATGATATCAAAACACAAAAATCGACCAAGGCGTTACGTAATTATGACGTCATTAAGCTCGTTCGGATCGGAAAATCAGGATTTTGGCAAAATGGCCACCAAAATCAAAATGTTGCTATAAAAGTTCTAAATGACCGATTTTCATCGGGTTTTTTGCTAATAAAGAAGGAAAATGATAATTCTAACATGGTTTGCAAGTTTCAGCTTCATAGCATGCATATATTTGTCAAAATGGCGACTTAAAATTTTCCGGGGCTTCAGCAACCACCCCCTACACCCTAACTTTGACGGCCTACCTTAACCCCACCTTGGGTGAAACCCCCCTAATTGTTTCATCAAAATGACCGCAAAGGATGTAAAAGAGATTATCTAAATGCCTGGGGTCGCTTGCTTTTGCGTTAATTCTCTAATATACCACTAACTCCAAATCGATTCTCCAATATATCGCTAGCTCCAAGGAAAAAACTTGTCTTCATTCATCAGTATAACTCCATCCAAGAAAATCTAGCTATTCATCAATCCCCAACAGAGTCAATCTGACTTCTGCTTAGCCATCATCCAGCCCGGGAAGAAGTTTTTACATTTGCGCATGTTGTCATTTTCAGTTTTTAGCACACTGGGAATTCCCCGAGTTCAATTAAAATGCTAGAAAAATACAAACATCCTTTTTGTCAATTTTGAATTGCCAAAATAAATTAAAGATGATCTAAGTAATGATCTAAATATAAAAATGTGCATCATCTATTTGGTTCATTTAAACAATGCCCTATTTTACAGAATTATAAATTATCATAAAATTGCAATATATCATTCTGTCAGAAAAAATTCCTTTCATAATTAAGTTTTTTAATTAGATAATTAACTAATCAACAACAACAAAAACAAACACTTCAGGTTCACATAACACAAGTACCCGACTTTTTAATATTGCAAATCTTATTTTTTTCTGTGTCTTAATATATCACATAGATCTGAAATTTATTTTGTTTAATTAAAATACTAACTAGAAATTTACTTTCTATACGAATGCGTATCAGTGCTTAGAATTAATATTTTAATGCCCCGTTTGATACACTAAGACTCATCAAAGCATCCCTGCTATTGAATTGAATATCAACAAGGCGGTAATTTGATCAAGTAATCGTCTTTTGTTCCTTATCTTCCCGCCTTTAGAAATAAGGTATTTGTGCAGGCTGTAAAGTGAGCAAGTTTTTGGTACAATGCCGTTTGGTTGTAGCTGATAAAAGGGAATGATGAATATTAAACATTTTCAGGACCCTGCTAAGGGTAGCCTTCACAAGCAAACGTTATTCGACCATTGTGTATGGAATCTTGTTAATTTTGAAATAAGCTCAAGAATATGAAAGAAATATTGATGCTGTTGTGCGTCGGCTATACAAATATATAAAACATATTTTATACAACAGGAGTAAAATTATTTTTTATATACTTTGTCAAATACCAGGAATATTAAGATATCGTCAGATAGAGTTGTTTGATAATAAATAAGATAGTAGATTATTGAAACATCTCAACTTTAAATATTGGTTGGGAGAATCTATTTCTACGACAGAAATTGTAATCATCGGATCTCTGCACAGGCGCCGATGCCTTTCTGAATTTATGACTTGCTGCCAAAATTTCAGAACTAGTTCATGCCTGCGAACAGCAAGACTGATCCTTTCCAATCCAGTTTAGCCCTGGGCACGCCACAGGTGATAATGTTTTTGTGCCAAAAATACCAGAAAACGTTAATTTAATCCTCCTGCAGGCATTAGTAGAAATTGCAGTGCAGTTAATATGCTTTACTTTTAAGATATGTTTTGCTTCTGCATTAAACACATAAGACGTTTGAATTTTGGGAGCATTTGAATAAATTTGCTTTGAGAATATGCAAATACAATTTGTCGTGTGTAAAGTGGTTATAGCACATTGATTGATTTTGTGCCATTTACGTCGCAAAATGCATTATGCATTTATTAGCCTAGTTTTATTCATAAAACTTGATCATGCATCATCTACGAACGTGTAAAAAGATGAACGCATTTATACAACATAGCAATACTATAAAGTGTTAAAAATGAAGCGCTCCCTGTAACCCTAGACTTTTGATTTTTTTTAATTTATTGGGTTTGTTTAATAGATATTAAAGTAGATATTAATACCCTCCAAATGATTTGCCTTAAATATGCTTAATTTTTCTGTTATGGCTGTTTGTTGAATTAAATTCGGGATTCCAAATTTAATTCCACATGTATTAGTATAGGAAAGCATATATGTCCTTTTATCCATTTTCCAGTGACTAAACGATGTTTTGACAAGATACACTTGAAAACGATTCACATTCCTTAATTGTATACTGTTTTTATAACAATACAATACAAATGCAGGCATTTTAATAGCGCCCTTACATGAAAACACAGGTATCACAGCGCTTTACAGGGATATAACTACCGATTCCAGTGATCTGAAAGACACTTTACTACTATATTTCGGGAGGGGCGATCCGTCTGCTATGTAGAACTTGGGCTTTCTAGTAAGTGGTATGATGTGATAGTGGATTTATATTATGGATAGTAACATGGAACAAAAGGTCCTAGGATCGGACTAATATAGACCAGAGTTAGCATAATCAAGCCTCGATGTAATTATGGCTCGAACTGCATCCTGACAGGCAGATTTGTCTAAAAACATGCGAATACGCGATTAGTTGCGAAGATGGAAGTTCACAGAGCTGAATAGGGATGAAACCTGGTCAGACATAAAGTGTTTATTATAAATAATTTTTTATCAAAATATTATAGTATTGCTTTAACCCTCGTCTACCCGGGGGGGGGGGGGGTTGTTGTTGCAAGATACACTTGAAAACGATTCACATTCATTGTTGCAACCCCCCCTAAGATTTTTTCCCCGCTGCATAAAAACGCAAAAGCAACCGACCCCAGGCATTTGGGTAATCTCTTTTACATCCTTTGCGGTCATTTTGATGAAAAAATTAGGGGGTTACCACCTAAGGTAAGGTTAGGGTAGGCCGTCAAAGTTGGGGTGTAGGGGGGGGGGGGTTGGTGAAGCCCCGGCAAATTTTAAGTCGCCATTTTGAAAACCTGAAGCTGAAACTTGCAGGGCATGTTAGAATTATCATTTCCCTTCTTCATTAGCAAAAAACCCGACGAAAATCGGTCATTTAGAACTTTTATAGCAAAATTTTGATTTTGGTGGCCATTTTTGCCAAAATCCTGATTTTTCTGATTTTCGACCTTTATGACGTCATAATTACGTAACGCCTTGGCCGATTTTTGTGATCTTGGTATCATTGGATAGGGGAGGACCTATTAATAGCAAAACCAAGTTCATAGGGGGGTGGGGTTGCAACCCCCCCCCCCTTAAATAGACGTGTTACAAAAAATAGCCTGGGTAGACGAGGGTTAAGTGTATAAAAACAAAACATGCATTCTGTGTGCCGCGCTTCGGACTGTTAAAATATACCATTAGTATGTAAAGGTGGTTTTGAATACGATTTTATATATATCACAATACAAAATAAACGAATCTTAAAAGCAAATCTAAGCTGCTTAAAATATACCATTAGCATGCAACGTTGGTTTTGAATATGATTTAAACAAAGCTTAGAAACGTTGAACGCGAAATACCTCATGAATTGTCGTTTATTACCACGTGTGCTTTATATTTACCTGATGTAGCAGTTTTGAAACATTCTGTTTTGCATTTATTCAATAGACTGAGATGTCAGTACATGAAAAACGTTATGTACACAAAGTAATAGCCTATTTCTTATCCCGAGAATCATAAGAGTTGCTATACAATTCTCAAATACAAGAATACAAACAAAGGTTTTCGTAAAGAATTTCAATACACATTATACTCTCAAGAATCTGTAACTTTTACTTAACGGTTCTTTTCTTCATAACATAAGATATGATGTGTTGTAAAAACAAACACTCAATCAGCCCAGGGTACCGTGCCAATTTAAATGTTCTTCAAGTCACTTGACCAAGAATTTTCACATTTCGGTTAAATGATAGTATCTGACCACTGGCACAAGTAAGGTTCATCTCACAGTTTGAAATAACCTGTTTATTTTCTTTTTTGATTGGAGTGCGTGTGGGGTTTGTGGGGGAATATTTGGATGTTGATGAGTGTTGGGGTATTTGTAAGTGTGGGTGTGGATGGAGGTGTGCGTGTAGTGGGGATGGGTGCTTGGAAGTATGGGTTTACTTTACGATATCGTATGAGACATTTCATGTTTAGCCTGTTATGCCGAAATCGCATGATATCGTCATTACGCGATTCGGGCAGAGCGAATGCCGAAATCGCGTGATATCGGTAAATCACCAATTTCCGGTTTGATATCGTACAATTCGTGCGCTATATCCAGCTTGTAACCATTGTGGTAACAGGCTGTGTGTTGAACAATATCGAGTCGAATGATTTAACTTGCGCGATCTGTAGCTAGGGCCATTCAGCAAATTGAATATTTATTAAATCATGCATGATGCTCTGTG
>JXSR01S026493.1:17383-36193 GCA_000969725.1 Ophiothrix spiculata | reverse complement strand
CAAAAATGGTGTTTTTAAACAGACTCTCATGCAAAAACGAGTCCCGTGACCCCCAATTTTTATTTTAAAAATCGGTTCTACATAGATAAAATATCATTCATGCCGATTTATACTAAAATTGCTCGAGCGGATCTCTCATGGACCAAACACCTTAAACCATGTAGGCCTTACAATATCAGATATAAAACGTTTAAGCTTAACCAAGACTTCCAAGTTTCAATTCTCAATTGTCTCTTTTGGAACATTAGGCTATATAAAATCCGACTTACCTAAATTCCAGTTACTATGTACAAAAATATTCACATTAATAAATTCAGCACTTCTGTCCCAAGCAGTTGTCACAAGTCAGAATATATTTCCAATGATGCTTCAAAATTGCTGCCGTAGCCTTGCGGTAAATCCGGAGGCCTGAGATTTAGGCTCTAAATTTGAAAGTCACGTTGATGCAATCAGTGAGTCACGTTACGGTCCCACCACTTGTTCTCCAATAAATCAACAAAATCAAGATATCATCATCGCTGTGTAGGCCTAATATTTAAAGAAGATATCCTTTAATAATCTTCAGATCTCGGTCGAAAAAATACCAAAATCGTGTTCTCTTGAAAGTGTATTAATCCAACGGGTTTTTTTCTCTCTTGAATTTCCAGCAATATATCAGATGCTCTCTCTCGTATCTTAAACCACATCTAAGTTTCATGCAATGTCGACAGAAGCTTGTCCTTTGCACCGGGCGGGCTCGTCACAAAATGTGGACTTTGCTCCTAAACTCATGTTGATGATCCGGCTTCTTATCAAATACAATGTGCCTTACTTAGTTACGAATAATTTAGCTATTTGTTTTTTAATTAATCCATCAAATTAAATGTGACATTCAGTATCACCGAGCTTCTGAAATATAGGTTCGTCTGTTTAAACAAATGACATGGCAGGTCTAGTTTTTGTTTCGAAAAATTTCATAATGAGTTAAGTTTTGACTTAGAAACTAACTTTTTAAGGAAACCGGGGGGGGGGGTAACTGAGTATCATGCCGGGTTACCATCCGCATTACCAAAAAGGTGAGGTTAAAATCAACCCGAGTCTAAAATTTAGGATTCATCCTATCTTTTTTTTTATATGAAAAAAAAATCAGAAAAAGGCTTTATTTCAAATTTCCTTATGAAGTAAAAGATAATAGTAATAATAACCAAAGATGAACTCAAAATTAAAAACTCTATCCAGAGTTCAGATGAGTAATTCGTCCTAAGTTCCATGACTTAGGTTGATTCTAACTTTTATGAAATAGGGATAGGTCTCGAGACTTGCAATAAGGGTATCAAAATCGACCAGGTACTCTGCAAGTCTTACATAGGGTATCAAATTTGTCTTTCAAGTCCCTGTAGGGTATCAAAATAATGACAATGTTGCTTTAGCCTAAATTGCCAATAAAAGTGTTTCAAATACCTAGAAGCACTTACTAAAAGTGTTCAAAATGGTGTACAGTTACATTTTACCTATGATTCCATTCGAAAAGATATGGTAGATTTATGGTTTCAGATATTATTTCACTCATTTTTGCAAATATTTGGTCTCACATAGGGTCACCTTCGGAACCTACGGAACTCGGGTGGTTACCCAGACACAAACATCAGTTACCCCCGGGTAAGAAGCACTTGTTCAGCTATTTAATTGAACAAGCGTGCAAACTATATATTTTTTCCAAATGAATGTTCATACGTGTACCTGGAGCTATTGATTTCGATGGTTTTGACATGTTTTTGAAGATTTTTGTAAAAAAAAATATATAGTTTAAACAGTCTTTCAACACAATGAGATAGTGAAATATTTACCTCAATATTTCGATGTGAAAAACACACCGTTGGTGCGGGAGGTAATTCACATTAGAAAACTTTCACCAGAACTCAACCGTGACCAAGGCCTGGAACTACCTACTTTATATAATGCTCTCATCCGACCTAAAGGTCAACATAGGTCAACAGTGAGAGCAAACTCCGCCAGTTCATCATAGAGTTCTCCTGACGAGGATGTGTGTTTTTCAGGTATTGTTTCTTCTCACTTTCTTGAAAAATTTGTTGTTTTTGAAAATATTGGATAAAATAAATACCGTAAAAAACAACCGATTTTTGGTATTTTTTGTGAAAACTAGCAAATAATTACATTTTTGAGGACTTTTGCTGAAAAATATTAAAATAAATGACATTATAGTCACTTCTGGTGAGTTCCTACAAATCAAATATATGATGTTATATTTCTTTTCAAAAAAATATTCACTTTTATACATTTACCTTAATTAGTTTTCAAGTTATAACATTTTCATAGGAATCATGTGACGATCCAACCCCTCTTATATACATGGAGATTTGACCTAGAAGCTCCTAGACTTGGAGAGACCCAGAAGTTGGGGTAAGGGACCGTTCACAAACACTTGTTATTAGGGAGGCTTCACTCCTTTTTTCTTAGAAAAACAAGCATATCAACCCTACAAAAAATCATAGAGACTCAATTTTCAGCAGTAAATTTCGCAGGGGAAGGTTTCAGGTACCCTTCAGACCTCAACTATTTCCCTTAAGTTCCCCATCGGTAACCAGTCACTAAATCATTTGAATTGAGTGTGATAACACCGTAATAATGATAACAATAAAATACGGTAACTGATAAGAACTATTTTGTTTGAACAGGGAAATATTAAGACTATGGGTCAAACTATAGTTCTTATGATCTATCAAATATTTAATGCAACAAGTCTTTGTTATCTTATAATCTGATATATAATTCCAATGTATTTTCTATTAATAACCGAGGCTTGGTGATGAAAAATCAATACACCTCAAAATTTTGGCCACAGTGGTCAGTGAACACCTGTAAAGTATGCAGAAGCCGCATTGAATTACAAATCTGGGAGGCATAGCTCATTATAAATCCCCAGTGAAAAATAAAAGTTCTCTCTGGACATATATAATGGACATAAATGTTTTGGAACATAGCCTAAACAAAATTTACAGACTTGATTATATCATTTTAGCACATGCTTTGAAATTTGTTACATAATGGACAAGCCCTCGCCATATATTAGATCAGAAAAAAAAACAATGTTTCACAAAAGTTTTTAAAGATTAAATTTTATAACAAAATAAAGAAAGCCAGGATATATTTGGTCATATGCAAAATACAACATATCGTAAACGGTCAACGGGCGACATTCTATGTTATCAAATGTATTCATCAACCAAAGTTCAAGTATTTGAGATAAAAATAAATAGGCAGCACATACTCATGTACAAAGTCAATATTCTTTATTGGTTTTCTCATGTCAGTTGTTGCATAAACAAAATGCAATTTTACAAAAATTCATATTTAAGATGAGACATAATACACTTTTAAAAAATCCATTTCCATACATACAGTTGATATATATTTGCATCGTTGGTTCTACATTGCAATTTTCTAAAAAGTAAGAGCTTACAGCCCCTGCAAAACAGATCTGTAAAACCATGATTTATAAAGATCAAGAGCATGATTCTTGAATATTTTACTATTTTGATTTTTACTTAAAGAAATACTTGCTCTTTAATAACAATTTTTAATACTATTTTTGTACAAATTCAGCCATTTGTCAAATCGAGAATACAAAATGCACACAATGGCCATGTGTGTTGTGCTTGTCGCGATTATTACCAAAGAAACAAAATGCCGATTTCTCTTCAAACTCAGTACAATGTCATATGATGTACATGTCTTGTCCATAAAACCTAGTTGATTCTAGTCAATTTTTTATTAATTCTGACCAACAAATTGTTACTTATGAACAAAATAATTGATGTCATTCACTGAATGATATATTTGTTATCTCTGTATTGTACAAGTTGTGCAAAATTAAAATTGAACTAAAAACTTGAAAAATAAATACTACAATCATTCTAAAATCTAAAAATGCAAAAATCTTGCATTTGTTAAAGAGTCTATGTGGTATTTTTGCACAGTACGAAGTCATCGAGTATGTATAACATGAACAGAATTTAAAACCGAATACACCATATCAAGTGAACTGCAACAATTGCAATTCTGCTTATGTCGGTGAAACAGTCCGCACATTGAGTACCAGAATTAAGGAACACCGCAATAACTATGATGGCCATTCTCCTGTCGGAGAACATGCCAAAGCAGGACACGAAATAAATTGGAACAATGTCAAGATTTTGGAGAAAGAAACTGATTGGTTTCGCAGAGGTGTAAAGGAGGCCAATTGCATCAGGACTCACCACAGTAACCTGAACCGGGACCAGGGCCGGCATAAACTTTCTGGGATATATACATCGTTATTGCGTCAGAGACAATCACGTGACTTACGTCACGTGACCAATGTCTCTGATCAATAACTAGCGGCATTTCACCAGTCTACCATTTGAGTGAACAGGGAATAGTGCTACATTCCGAAAGCTCTCAAAGGTGAGCAATATTTTGCTTTGAGTATCAGTTTAAATTCTTCAACACACCATATCTATAATTGACAACTCCCGCCGTTGATGGGGTAAATCCACAGAACCGGATGGGGAATCTGAACACAGAACGAGGCCAAGTATGATAAATACACTACTTGCTCTCGCTCTGAGTTCCGTTCCCCGTCTGATTCTGTAAAGACAGATTTTAGACCCAAATGGAAATGAGTTTAGTTGAGGCTTTCTTGAGTTATCCTCAGCTATCAACCAAAAGACTTTTTTCTTTCTTTCTGAGAAACAAAGGATCAACCGATTTCTTTCCCATTTTTGCTTTATCCGAAATAAGACTTTTGACAAAACATTTCTTCATAGGTTTAGTCCAAATTTATCAATTGTCTTTCTGTATATAACTTGTGCTTTTGGTTTCCTCCTTTTGTTGATTGGTCCTTTGATTAAACCTTGATGCCCTCTTTGCACTATTAAAGAACTTTTTTAAGGGCAGTATTCCAGTTTGGCACAAAAAATCGGCAGGGGGGGCATCTGCGATTTTCCATCATTTCAAATCGCATTGGATCTTTAAGTAAACTTAAAATTCAAAGTTTACATTTTGAATATTTCATATTCTGTATATATCTTTGTTTATAAACTCCAAATCTGTTTGGAGTTCAATATTGAACTCCATTAAATCTTTTTATTTTGAATCATTTGCGTTGGATCCATAAAAATTACTATGCCACTGCAAGGTCTGCCCATATACCGTTATCTTTAAGTTAGCAGAAGCACCGTATCGCTCACCGTCACAACTGACTATCTATACTCTGGGACGGTTCACTGAAAATGGTGTGAAAATCAGGTGGATCGCGACCCCCATCGTCTACCAAAAATAAAAATTTGAATACCATGTGCCGCATTGAATATGGCTGGAAAGGGCTGGTATTTGGTGATACCAAATATTTTGTTTAGAAAATCTGCACACCTAAAAGTGGCTATTTTAACTTTATTGCATTTGTTTGGTGATACTAAATATTTTGTTAAGAAAATCTGCACACCTAAAAGTGGCTATTTTAATTTTATTGCATTTATACCCAGCGTCTTAATCAGTTAACAATGCAAAATGATTTGAAGAAATCAAATAAATGAATTACATTCATTCTGCATTATCTAAATAGGATGAAGTGATTCTACTTTTTCACTCCAAACTAATGATCATATTACTAAATTAATTTTCCCTATTAGAAAGTGAGTTGTTATGATAAAAAAATCAATTTTTTCATAAAACATAAATACCAGAATTGAAGAAATTCTCCAAAATATTTGAAACTATCTGATGTACAAATATTATGGTATACTTTTGTAATAAATTTTTTTCTCTGCATTATACAACTGTATTGAGTTAACCAACATTTCATTACTCCAGTAATTAATGGAACACCCCTAAAAAGGCATATGATTTCAAATTGTTTTCTAATAAAATCAAAATTTTTTACAATTTTTCTTCTTTTCAGTGGCAAAGAAGACACACATTACCAATACTAATACTTTTTCTCAGTTCAGATAAATTTCACCAAAATAATTTCAAATTGTAAAAAAGATGACAAGCCCCTAAAATGGTATTATGCATATCAGCATGGTTAGGAAAAATTCTTATTTCCTCTACAATGCCGTCCTTGGGGGTGGGGGTGCCAATAATTACTGGAATAGCTGTCCAGGTCTGTCTCAGAAAACAACATATAAACATAACTTTATAATTTGTATAAAATCCATCAAAATATACAAAATGTTGCATAACAAAAAAAGTATTCAAAATTTGTTTCGAATTACAAAAACTGTCTTTTGCTTTATTCAAGCAACTTATATAAAAAATAATCAAAACGTTGGTATTCACTGGCATAAAAACAGTTTACAAATAAAAATACAAACTTGACATCCCCTGTATACACAATGCTTATAGCTATCAAGATTATATATAAATTTGCATTTATTATTTACAAAAACGTGCATTGATAAATATATCCAATATCAATTAATAACCCCACAGAAGTATATCTTCAATTCAAGAATGCAGTATCTACATACACTAAACATAACAGATACTGCATTTTTACATCACACATTATTACATATCATATAAACCATCTCTCAACCCAAAAAGAAGTATCTATGAACAAATTGTGCTGTAGATGCTATATTTGTGAAAACGTTAATAAACAGAGCAGGGTTGATCGTCTGTGATATAAATAAAATCTGCTCAAAACATGAAAGCAATCATATCACTTATTTCAGGGACCGCTTAAAAACTCAATCAGCGACCGACCGACCGGATCCGGCAGTTCTGGGTGGTTGCCATTGAACAGAACAATAGCAAAACAGCGGTCGGCTTCTGGTTGAGTTTTGAAGCGGTCCCTTACATATTGGTCACAATTCGTCATGTGAGTGCAAGAAGGTGTATCTGCAATAGCTGCCAATTGTCATAAATTTGGATTGCACAATTTATAATCTCCAGTCTTTGGTCAGTGGTTCTTGAAATGGTTCTTCAGATGACGGTGTCACCTGAAGAACCATTTCAAGAACCACTGACATGAGACAGGGAAATTTTCAGGGATTTTTCACATTCTTGTGACAAGGCATAAAATAAATATAACTTAAGGCAGCCATTGCAGATACGACTTTCTTGCACTCACATGACGAATTGCCTTTGCAATGACCTAACACCTGGCTACCAATTCACGTACAGCGTACCGATGATTTTTAAACCATTTTGTACATACTTCTAACGGCTTACAGACACGGTTTCGCAAACAACTGACAGTAACACCCTGGTCACATAACTGAAGAAATCGTATACAAAATCGCATGGTTTTAACTCCGAATTAAATTCTTGCGGCATGCTTCCGGCGTCTCTATGGCTCACGGCCAGTGTCCAATTGGCATCTGCTGAATTGACGCCGTAAACACATCGTAACCTCGCCGCAAGGTTATGTGACCAGGGTATCCGTGTGCATAAAATGGTCAAATAATCATTAGTACACCATCTATAGCTGATGACAAAGGTTATTGAAACCAATGCATAAAAAACATATAAACAAACAATGTTATATGGATTGTAATTGTCAAGTTACAAAAACACAAAGGGCTATAAAAATAATCATTAGAAATTTTCCAAAATTTGGGATAATAAGTCACGCAGCGTAGTACCGTAGTCTTTATTTCTGTCCATAAATCCAAATTTAGAGTTCAAGATGAGGCAAAGTAATAAAATATTTATGTTTCTCGTGCCCTCGTTCTTCTTTCTTTGAAGATTTAGCAAATTTGTTTTTATTTTGTAATTTGAACTTGTTCGGAAATATTTTTTATGAAAGCTACAATTATTATAAGAGCCTTGAAAAGGGTACTGAAGATTTCAGGTGACTTTTGTGATCATAAAAGTCAAACTCTCAAAACAAAGCAAATGAATAATGTTTTTTTTTGTGTACAAATCATTATGAGCACTGATTATACCAAAATGGTGCTAAATCAGGTGAATTTCCCGCCCCCCTCTCTTCCTCCGTTTTGTCAAAAACCCGGACGAGAAACATAAAATTTTATTTACTTGCCCTAAGTGTGAAAAAGTCAAGTTGTACACATTTCAAAAATGACAAGTGGACAAACTTGGAAGTCAAAGACAAAATGCCCATTGCCACGATGAACTGGACTACTGTTTCTTAAAAATGGTAGAAAGTAACCTAATCCTAGTACAGCACCTATATAAACCTCAAATGACATAAAACATTTCTTGGTGCATTCAGATTTCATTGATATTCATCGTTCAATGCAGTGGCGTAATCTAGGGGGCGAGGGTTGGCAGTTTGTCTCCCCCTTCCTCTGACAGACAAAATTGGGAGGAAGCTTTGGGAAAAAAACAGGTAAAAGGTGCAAGAGAATTAAATATAATTTGAAAAAAAAAAGAAACGATTGATAAAAACCAGGAAAAATTGGAAAAGAGGGGTGGGGGAAAATTGGGAAGAAAAAGGAGAATATTGAAGGGGGATTTGAATTCACCACCCCCTGTCAGGTCTGGTTTTGAGGTGGTTTAACATCTGGCAAAACATGGTCTCTATACACTCCTACACAAGAAGGAAAAACAAGTGTAAAAGAAATTGTCTGCGGACATCGAGCGAATGTATATCAATGAACTCCTAACGCACTATCTCAGCATCCTTGATGAAATCAGTGTAATGATCTATTCCAAAAATTAATGGGACAACTTTCTGGCATGTAATGCCCATTTTTAACTCTAAAGCATGGAATTTTCCAGATTCTGAGCAAATTCCTGAATGTTTAAAATTGGAGAAGTCATGCAGACATTAACAATGTTTCAACTTCCCAAAATGTACTAAGTTCATAATGTTATTCCACTTTAAAATATTATGAAGTCACAATATAATAATAATAATTTATCAAGAAAATACATTGCAGAGAGTAAAAAAGTCAAAATATATAAGAATTTGACAAATAAAAACTTTGAATCTTCACACATGGTTCAACAAGGATGGTCAATTTATGATAAGTTTCTAAAAAAAAAAGTTAGTCCAAATTCCAAAAATGGCAAGATACATTATTATAACTGGGATTCCTCGTCACTTAGATCAAAGTAACTGTACGGACCACCGTTAGATACTATCGCAGATGTCGTCTTGGAACGACGAACCCGTTTCTCTTCTAAATAATCACCCCTGGGATACAAATCATCTGAAAGCCCGTTATAACCACTTAACTCTTCATCTGTCGTATGGGCGCTTGATAGATTCGTAGATCCTAAAGAATTTTGATCTACGCCATCTGGGTTTACGTGGTACGTATACGTAACCCCATCGGCAGACGAGGCTTGGCTGAAGTCGTCTTCGTCAGCCACAAGAAGATTCGTCTCCTCCGGGACCGGTATCATACGCGACACAGCCGATCCTCCGAATCCTTTACCTTGTGACCACTTAGTCGAAGATTTCTTCTGCGATGGTCTCTTATCCCCGGATATAATTTCTGCACTCTTGAAATTTTCTTCTACAGCCGAGGTGGTGGTGAACGTCGTCAATGGTGACGCTGCTAAATTGCGGTTCCTACTAGAGCGCTCGCTGGCAAGGGAAGCAGAAGTGATGGAAGACTGGGAGTGCGAATCTTCCGTCATTTCCGTGATTGGAGTCAGAGCATTGTCAAATACGATTTGTTCTCGATACGCAGCGATGGCCGATTCTAGCTCCTCTTCGTCGCTGTCAGTATCATCTGGCCTGTGTCTGATGTGAACACTGGTAGGCCCATTATCTTGATATCCACCGTGGTATCCACCAGGTCCTTGATACCCACCGGTAGTTTGATAATCAGACAGCAAACTTCCCAACTCTCTCAACTGACCTCTCTGAGCCATATTCTCGTCACGTTGCTCGTTCAACAATTGCCGTATCTCGAAAGCTTTCTCATCGGTCAAATTCCCTTGCCTGCCAAGACTGCTGCTTCCCGTGAAAGTACTGGTTCCGTGATATTGGCCTCCTCCATCGTATCGGCCAAGACTTCCGCCTGCATCTGACATACCGATATACCGTGACAAAACAGGATCTGAAGACGATTTGTGATTATCCACATGCATCATGGAAGCTTGGCCATTGTGATACAGTCCTCCGTTGGCGGTGCGCAGACCTCCGTTGACGGTCCGCAAGCCTCCGTTGGCAGATCGTAGATGTCTTGTTGAGGCAGTATCTGCATCCATCATGGCTTTCTCGCTGACCAATGATGTCATGATGATGGCCTCATGAGCTTCCTCAATGTCGTCTTCAAAGAAGTCCATGCTTCTCTCCTGGAAAAATGAAAAATATTGCATTATAATTAATATTTATACACTCAAAGTGCACATTTTCTGCAAATGCAAAGAGAAAAACTTCTAAAGAACCGACTAACAATAGTTCAGACTTAGTAACAACCATCACTTAACTACAAACAATCATAATGATGATGAACTTAAAATATACAAAACTACAGTGACAATATTTGTTCTCTGTTTTTGTGTCGAGTTTAAAATGAACAGAGATGTACATGCTGCTCATGATTGGGCCATAATTATTGTTCTGAAGCTGCTTGATTTACCGATTGAGATAATAGGATTGATGTCAGTAAAAGCCCTGTTCCTTTCTCGTATGGCACAAAAGTGTTGTGTTATAAAACACAAAACCCATCCCATACTCTGCTCGTAACGACCTTCTAACAAAGATGTATTGTCCTACAAAAACAACTGATGATTGTATGAAGTGTGTGTGTTTTATACAAACTGCGGACAACAGGAACAGTGGACCCCCTAAAACATGCTATAGGGGACTCTAGGGGGCATGCTATAGGGGACTCTAGCTCAAATGTGTCTTTGTGCGCCTTCTACACCTATTCATTACCAGAGGGTGCTCCACATGTGGATTTTTGTGTGATTTCATGTGTGATCTTGGCTGTAATTTTGAGTACGGTTGCGTGTCCATGGTTGAACGCAGAAACACATGCACCCCCTAAACATGCCCAAAAAAGAATATAAAATTCTTGACTTTAGGCCAAACAATAATTCATTGGATAGCATAAACACAAATCCATATTGCAAGGCCCATTACTTGTAAATGCAACCCCACTATGTATTTTAGTTTATCGTCATATCCAATGGGTGACTTTAACATTGACCTTCTATAATGTTGTTTCCCTCCATCCCTACCCTAACCCTTACCATGCATTTTTGTTTAAATTGTCCAATAAAGTTTTATTTTGCATAGACAGTAAGTCAACATACCTGTGCTTCGTATTCTCTGTCAATCAAGGAGATACTATCGGGCCAGTCTTCAGCTGTTTCTTTGGACATCCACAGTGGGTTAGAACTACAAAGACAAAACCAACGACCACCAAAAATTACAAACAATATCAGGTGAAGATCAAACAATAAAATGGAAAACATAGCAAGTACCAACAGAATATTCAGTGTTTATCATGGGAAGGGAGGGGGTGCAGTGGTGAGACATTTGTAAAATTTTGAACTCTCCACTATTAAAATATAAACAGAATATAAAGTAAAATATGTTATTCCCACATAGATGTTCAGTAATGATGTGTAGAGGTAACACTTGGACAAAACTCTGGACAACTTTTGATCTCATTCTTTTATGAAACGATCCATCAAAAACAACTAGTAAATTTTCATTTTGAGCTTCTACACATGTATTGGTTGTAGTCTGACAGTATTGTGACTTTTGCCAATTTTAAAAATGTTAATTCTTTTCTTTAACACTTAGCAAATATCAGGTTTCATTTTAACTCAAAAATATCTGAAACTAACATTTTGTATTCATATTCGAATTTGCATAATATAAAATCTAATCTATAGTATGTTTCCTTGGTTTAAGTTATCCTAATATGTCATTCTTTGTAGAATCATAACTCTACTTCTGGATGTGGCATGAACCCCTCGGGGGGCACCCAACTTTGGTTTTGGTAGGGGTGTGTGGCCCCGATATCTGAAACCCTAGTCTAGGGAACGAAAGATTGACTCTGAAAAGGGGGTCTAAAGAACTGAAGGGACCAAAAAATGACACTTCAGAACTAGTTTTGGGGGCAAAATTTGGGCTCTGGAAGCAAATATTTTTGAAATTTTGCTTGAAATGGGGGTCTTGGGAACTAAATTTCAAAAAATGAGGCTAGGGAACTGAAATTTGTTGAATATATAAGGCTTGCGAACTAAAGGTTGTGCTTGAAATGGGGGTCTAGGGAGCCGCAGACAAGGCGTGAAAAGGAGGTCTTGAGAGCCGCACATACCCGTATCCCCTTTCTAGGTCAGTGCTCCCCTCCCCGGGCATGAACTTGAAACAAGTGCCATTTTAAAGCTGAAGATATGTTCTTTTTGAATTTGTAATAAAACAAATTTGACCTGGGGCTGCGGACTTTTAGGTTTGTGGTAGATGAGCACATATGTGACCCGACATATCGAAAGGTACGTCAAGGCCGGCATAGTAAATTGCGAGATATGGGCCATTGAAGCTGAGCATAGTCAAAAATCACGCCTAAGGTCGTATTTCTAATTTCAACAGAAACGCTACCTTTGAAGTGTATTCTATCATATTAATCAGGTTTCAACATCAAAAACATAAGACAAATGTTTTAAAAACCGAGATAAAAATCCTTTCTCCATTCATGTTTTACCAATACATTTTGTCAAGATTTAATTATATTTATTTGTTACCAACACCCAGATGAACGAGAGTATACACGTTCATATTCGAGTTTTACCAGTACCAAAACTTTTGATTTTGGGACCCTTGAGGTACCTTTCGATATGACGGGTCACATATGATATTAATCATTATCACTATAGCCTGCCTGCCACGTCATCTTTATATAAAACAAAACATCAGTCTCTTACCCAGAGAAGCTCTTTTCCCTCTGTACAGCCGCACCATTAGCAGCAGCACCAGTCTCAAGACCTGAGACATCTTTATGTGATGCTGTTATAAAACCTCCACCTTGGATCTTTTTGAGCAGTCTGCAAGCAAAACAAACAGTTCAAAAATATCTAATATTTATACGAGAAAAATAGATATTTACAAGAAAAGAGTCTAAATAGTGCATTCATACAATTCATATACAACAAAGGAAATATAAAAAGGAAAGACATTTGAACTCATGGTGCATTTAGAGTCCAGTAATTTCATCCCTGCATTGTCTATATAGGAACGCATTTCTCAAATTTTTGATTTTTGACTTACTTTTTGAAATATTGCCAAAAATAGGTCAAAAATTGGCCCAAAATGATTTTGGTAAAAATTAAAAATTTGAGAAATGCATTCCTAGACATGTGTTTCTAGATTCTAAAAAGCACAAGAGGTCCAACTTTTATTTTTTCAAAATTTAGTTAGGTTGTTTACAAATATAGTGGTCCAAGAACAAGGGTTTTTCGGACCTAGGTCCAAAATCATACATTTTGGTCCAAAACTGACCTAACCATCATCTTCTACATGAAAATCCACATCTAGAAATGTATACTTTTATATGAATTTACTTATCTGTTGCTGAGTTACAAAGTGTGAAATATTTCAGAAAATGAGGGGTTAACTGTGCCCTTAAGACATCATTAGACAGAACACTGCAACTGGCAAATCCAGCGTGTTGGTAGACAATGAGGGGTTTTGCAGCGTTGAAATAATTTAACTCTGAATATTTCATTATGCAGATCTAAATATGCCCAACAAAATAAAAACGCAGTATATGCGTTGCTGATAAATGGCAAGCTACTTCCTTTTCCCTTGGAGAAATCCTGCACAAATGAGCAGACGATCAATTCTCTTTCACACCTAAAGGCAGTATCTACTATATCAAACATGTTAAATATAACCTTCTAGCATGGGATTGGATTGAAGTGAAATTGCATTCTGATAGGAAGTATCTGCTATGCATTACAAATGCACATACTGCGTTTTTACTTTTTAGGGCACAAATATGCAGAATTCCATTATGAAGTGTTGTATGAGTGAAAATGCCGGAGGAATCAAAACTCACCCTCCACGGTATTAATTAGAATCCTTGGTTTCTTGCCGATGATCAAAAGTTGTCAAAATCTGGGCCAACTATACTTTAGGTCCCATCCAACATTTTAGGGTTAGCGTTGAGTTAGTTTTAGGGTTAGGGTTAAGTTTTTGATGGGGCTTCAAGTATACTTTTTCTCAAAATTCAGAGTATCATTCCTATTTTTCCGTAAAATAGGGTTAGGATTAGGTTTTAGGTTTAGAGTTTGTATTAGGTTTTAGAGTTAGCATTATAGTTAACATTGATGAGCATTCAGGTTTGATTTACGAGAAAAATTAAAAAAACTTGTAGGTTTAAAGCAGCTTGGTCCAATTTTAAAAATTTAGTTTTCAATGTCATATGAAATATGATCACTAAAGAGGTCTAAGTTTCAAATTTCAATTAAATCGGTCAAACCGTTTTGATTTTGTGGGCAGTTTTGTATTTCAGAGCTGCCTAGATACACTACTGGTTACCATAATTAAGCACATTTTCATATGTATATCTCCAAAATGGAAAATAACTGAGCCGTAAAATTTCACATGGGTTATGAGAAAAATATGAGCAACACTTTGGTACAAAAATCTCAAAAAGTTGAGGCAATCGGACCATGCTCCTTTCTCCTTTAAGGGTTTAAGTACTGAAATATTACAAGTGAATAAAATGTTGTCAGGGAAAAACAAAGATTCTTCTCCTTGCCCCTCCATGAGCGACAAGTAAGATGGCCCAGAAACAATTTCTCCTTTTTTAATTCCTTGTATACAACACATCTATCATCTAATGGTTCTTTGTTGGTGAAAACTCAAGAGTAATAACTTCTATTCCATATAAGGCCTAAAAAAGTTGACTCGCCCTTTAATGGTGAAATTGATGGTCGGTCGGTCGGATCTTTTCGATCTTTATTTCCCTAATTTTTTGAATGAATGAATCAAACAGTTTATATAAATGTTTTCATTGTTTTGTGCTTTATTTATTCCAGATATATGTTTGTTTCATGCAAATATATAACATTCTGTGAATATTGTTGTAAATTCAACTAAAATATCATGATACTTTTACCAAATGCACTGTTGAGATAGGCAAAAGTTCACTAAAAAAAAATGTGACCCAAAAATTTCAGATTTTGTGTCGGTGCCACAGGGCAAGTCAACAATTTTTTTTAGGCCTAGAGTCTAAACTTTTAAATTTATAATTACACACAAATACAAATTCTACAAAATACAAACAGGACTTTGTCTTACAAAACAACTTCATGGTACTTTCAAAAAAGGTTATCAAAGTCATCAGCCTCCAGAAGACATGATCATGCAAATGGTATAGATAAAACGTGATGCACGGTGTCTTCTACAGACTGGTTTGTTACACTTACACATGTCAGTACCCATAAAAAAGATTAAGAATTGGTTGTTAGTTAGACCTGATTTAAAGGGGCACTGGACAAGTTCAGCATCATAAACAAATTTTTCCTAAACATTTTGAGATTTTTGCATTTTGTTGAAGTATTAGCGGTAATAATGACAGTATGCAAAGTTTCATTGTCAAATTCAAACCTAATATATCAAAATATTTAGATATTCTTTATTTTTAATTATCGTTGTCGACAACAATAAATGCTGCCCCCTATAGTTGAATTTGTATAATTTGCCTTTTCAGGAGATCTAATGCCAACTCACAATTTCTTTTGATTTATCTGCAATCTATGATGTGAAAGGAATATTTTACAAACAAATATTTGGCTCTCTCTTGATATATAATATCAATGAATACGTTTAAAGAATAGCCTCATACCCAAAATCAACAAACAAAATAAAATTCAAATTTTGGACTTTTCTGAAGGTTTTGATCAAAATTTTCTTGAAATCTGATAATTTTATCTGGTTGTTTTGTCCAAAATTAAGTTTTGCATGGAACATATCATTATTAAAACTTTAATAAAGGGCTAAATAAAAATATATTATCGCAAAGTTCAGAAGGAGAAAAAAAGTACTTAAATAGAAGACATGGACATGGTACTATAAATTTTGATAGGATTAAATTTTGCTAACACTAAGTGTAACTAAATTTAGCCCAGGACTAAATTTTCTGTGCTTCAGTTTTAACCTTTTTTGAAAGTGCCTTTTTTTTAATAAACAAGGTGCAAAAATAGCTCATGCCTAGCTTAGAGAGAATAAAAATGAGAATTACAAATATAGATAACACACATTCATAAAAATGAAATACTTAATACATGCAAAGAAATAATGCAAAATTAACAGATATTTGGGCTTGATCAAACAGAAAGTTAGACAAATTTAGCTGTGTAGGTCAAAAATACAGTTAAATCTTAGAATTGGAGCTGAAATATCTATTATGGCCAAACTGGCAGTGGCGTAGCCTATGGGAGGATGGAAGAGTGCCTCCACACAAATTCAGGTAGGAAAAAATGATAAAACAGGAGATTTTAGGAAAAATTGTAAAATAAGACTAAAGAATCATAGTAAATGTGCACTTCATTTAACCAATCGATCAAGATTCTATTCCTTAGGGGCTTTCCCACCCCCTGTGGAAAACTTTGTCCAAAAATGGCTGAGATTTACTAAAAACTTTTTTTTTTTTAGGGGGGGGGGGGGGGGGGCTTTTCAGTTTTTAAAATCTATGTAAATTGATTTTGGTTCTAAAGCTAGGGAATACATGAACCAGCATGGATTTGCATGTGCTGGAAAAAAATTGGGGAAAAATTGGTACCCCAAACCAAAAACATCTGGCTATGTCATTGTATTTTGGTCAATAAGGAATAAAAATAACATTAACCCTGGTCATATGATCAGGGGTAATATAAGACTTAAATCAGAAAACAAATTACTCAACTAAAACATTACACAAAATAAAAGTAGGTGCAAAACTCATGCAAGCAAAACAGCAATCGTGCATATTTATAAAAGTAGCAGTGTTATACCATTTAGTTCAAATCCGGTCAAAACAGGATCAGGCCTGCTTTGAATACCATAATGGCAGTCATCGCTGATCAAAATGCGTGGAAAATGGATAGAAAATAAGCTCATATTAGAAACTTTTAATTTTACACATAATTATGAAAGCAAAAAATAGTGATTAGAACAAATGTCAAATAATTATAAGATGTCATTGTACTTATTTTAGATATCCTTTATTTTTCTCTGCAACATTCATGGATAGCATGATAGGTGTTCGGCCTAAATTTGAGACAAAACTTTTTCAAATGAATTGATTTCTTTGAAAAAGTTGGAGATGACTTTAATGAATGACATCATGAATGAGAACATTGGTTAACAAAAAAAAAAAACCTGTTTTAGAGAACAAATGTGCTAATATCATAAAGTGCTTTCTAAAAATGTTAACATGTCACTTTGTTCTTTCTTTCTATGACATATTTATAGAGGATAGCCTCATCAGTGTCTAGCACTGCTTTCCTCTGTAAGATGGTAAGATTTATTTGCCAGTTTTAGATGCATTTGCCAGTTTTTTATTTATATGCAAGAGGAAAACTGGAGCGCCTGGAGGAAAACCTGTGGAAGCAAGTTTGAACTGGCAACCAATTGCACATACAGCCCGAGACCGGGGTTCGAATCCACAACAGCCCTGGGCTCATTGGTGCAAAGTGAGGAAATTACCGTTGCACTACCTGCTTCCCCCTGTTGTTGCCTGCATTAAAATAGATTTTAACAGCCATATAATATCTGAGGTATACTTCAGTAACTAGATTTCAAGATGGTACATAATTACCTACGCACATCCCACAAAAAGCTAGGTCCACAAAACAAATGTGAATAAATGTTTGTCTAAGGATATAACTTTCAGCTTAACACTCATATCCAATGCATGGATATACTCATATCCAATGCATGGATATTTAACATTTCCATTTGAAAAAAAACCCAAAATTGTTTTTTTACTCAACTTACCTTCTGCGAAGACAACATAAAATAATGATAAATATCAGTGCACCAATGAATAGTAGAAGGGCTATGGCAAGAAGAGCCCATTCCAGAAGAGACGGACCCGCACCACCAAGGCCACCTCGCACAGGCTGCAAACATAAAAACAACAGGAAGACAAGAATTTTAAGGCATGAAGACTCACCAGGTATACACTGGAAGCAGCATCCCAAGAAGGAGCATTCGCACAGGGGACACACGGCTTAACGTGACTGTCGAAACCACGGAGCATTTGGAGTAAAGTTTCTTGCCCAAGGAAACGTAAACCGCAGAGCCCGGGGCTCAAACCCACAACCTCTGTATTACGAGACCCATGCTCTAACTGTTCGGTTGTCATCAGTGTTCCTGCTAAGGCCGTATAGCGCATCATTGGCGCAGGTGCGGGAAAAATTGGCGCAACGAGTTTCTGAATATTTGTGAGAAAGATATTTTTCTAGCTTTATTGAGCCAATTTTCAGCCGCAGCTCATGATGTCAAAATTGCTTGAATTGGTGCAAGCTCAAAAACCTTGGGTCATTATGAGTTTTTCTCACTGCGTGAGAATGCCTTTGATTTGATCAATGGCCTCTTCAACAACAAATCTCTTTCTATATGTGCACAAGATTTTAGAGATGCATTGGACCTTGAAAGCTGTTAAGAGACTGCTTTGTGTAGATGGTTACCACTAAAATTAATAATGGGCATTACGTGGTGTTGATGAAAAACACTGGGACTTTGGTTTTTGGCATGACTATTGTGTTATGACCTTGCAAATAAACTGTTTATTGAAACAGTCATTGTCATTGGTCAATTAGGCTAAATATCATTCCTCCATGTGAATAGAATAACATTGTATCTGTATGTCAAATAACTCCCCAGAACTGAAGTGTGTCAAA